>JAVQJL010017188.1:0-51400 GCA_036024295.1 Nannoperca obscura | reverse complement strand
GGGAACGTTGGGTCTTTGTGTGGAAGTTGGTCTCGACCGGCTCCATGTGATTGAGTGCCCTGAGATAACTTTGTTATGATATGGCGCTATATAAATAAAATTGAATTGAATTGAATTGATTGAGAACCTGAGAGTGAGCAGCATGAGCCTTCAAAACTCAAGACATCTGAAAGGTAACACTAATCTAATATACACTAATCTAATCTACACTCTATATTGTAATTCAATTAGGACATGATGTGGAAATACTCTCCCTCAGAAGATAGGTAAGAAAATAAAGGAAAAAACAGGAGATAACATATGTAGGTACATATCCTGTAGCACAGCTTCTCTGGAATGACATCACTTTCTGCTAGAAAATATTCTCTTTCGGTGTCCATACCAATGGTCAATAACTACAAAAACAAAAAAACAAAAATCAAAGCTGAACACATTGATAGACATCACAATGACACTGGGTGTGGCACGAAGGCTTGCCAGTGTCAAGCAGGCCTCTTCCTTCCTCCCTCCCTTCACTGGACGTCCTTGTCTCCAGAGCCAAGCCAGAGAGAGAGAAACAATCACTCAGTCCCAACATCTCCGCCCTCTGCCAGACAACTGTACTGGGCTGGGAGCTGAGAGCACATTGATCCCTGAAACAGCCCTCCTGAGTGCAGAGAAAGCCTCTTCCTGCATACATAAGTGTGCTTCAATAAAACATCTCAGAGCTTCTTACTCTTACATCATCAGCTCACTAACATGAATAATCTATCCCATGACACCTCGTTGGACACACTCCCTAGTGATTTCTTTCTTCATGGCTAAAATGGGGAAATTATGTGAAACACAGACTTATAATCACAGAGAGAGCCAGTAGTGTGTCATAAAGGCTGAGGAGATCTATTATTGATGAATAATGTGGAGTCCTTCCGGTAAACCCTGCACTGCAAGCATATCTCTCATCCCAGCTCTTTCCTAGAATAGCTTAGATAGCTTTCCATTTGGAAAGACATGACCTCAGCCATCTTCAAAACATGACAGTGACGGCAGTACAAAGGAGTACAGCAGTATAGCACTTCAGGGAATTCAAGCGAGACAATAAAGTTTCTGTCTCTTTGTTCAGAGACAATGTAGGGAGTCAATGCAAATCTATCAGAAATGTCTGTTTAAAAAGGCTGACATTAATGTCAAACCATTGTGACGTGTCTTTCGACTTTCCATGTATTTTTTTCTTCCCTAATGCACAAACCAGCTCTTCACCACACAGAGAACATAAATAATCGATGAACTGCAGCAGCATAAAACAGCAGCTAGTAGCTACCATCCTTAGCCACACCAAGGGCTTAGCAGTCACTGGTCCTCTTGTCATAAAGCTGTTTCTTTGCACACAGACGTCCATACTTTATCTTTGGTTTTGACAATGTAGACTATTGCTTTTCATGTCTTCTCTTATTTTGTTGCGGGTATTTTAGATAATCAACCTACTCCTTGCACACAGCTATGTTTTAGGAAACATCTAATCGCCTACCACGTTAACAATAATAATAAAACATTGGAAAGAACTAAAGCTTAATCAGAAAAAGCATTAAAAGCACTGTCTACAGTTCAAAAGCTACGTGTTAGCCGGCAGGGACGTGTGATACTTTCAACAGCACTTTAAATTTCAGCACCTGCATTGCGGACAGCACCCCAATCCCACATTTCACATCAAAACGCTGCTGGTCCTGGCAGTAGCTGCCAGAGGATCATTACTTCACACAAACATTATTGCAAAGCTTCAGACAGCAACATCATTCAGTACATGACCTTCTTTATCATTACCAAACAAAACGTTAGTGATCGTAAACCTGAGGCTGGCGATTAACGCCTGCACGACTTCAAAACATCTCACTTTCCTTGTTGTTTAATGACCTAATGCACTGTAGGATGCCATCACTGCATTTCGTGCGGTCATCACAATGGCTGTCCTTGCAGCTAATGTTATGTACTGCTGCTGTTCAGGGAGGAACTGTCCAGTTTCAGGAACCGCAAACAAGCTAACCCCAATACGTGCTATTCTCTGTTGAATGGGGAAAACGTCACACCAAACTCCCTTTACAACCCGTCACCCTAATAATAGCCTGCTATACACAAAAGAAAATGTACCAATTGTAGAATATCAACAATGTTTTTTGGCATTGGGGGTGTTCTGGTAAATTCGGCATACGTTGAATCCACCACACGGCTTAATTTCAATACAATGTCAGGGTTTATCGACACTGGGCACATAATACCATATCGCCACCGTATTACTCAACAATTCAACCTTTTTTTTTAACGAAGAAACAACAGGAATAGCAGGAAAACCCGTTATAAGGGTTACAATGTCCATGAAGTAAACCTGATTGGATGCCGAATTGAAAAATGCCAGTCAAAATACGCAAAATAATCTGTCCTGCGTTTGTAGATTAAAATATCGGAATTTCAAAATGTCTTGAAATGAAACAATCTCTCCATATAGAGGAAGTACGTATGGGGCTTTAATTAAGCTAGCATAGCTGAACAGCTAGCGAGGTACAACAGCACATTATCTTGTGGAGAGCTTACCTTACGGCTAAAAAACGCGACCGTCGAATATCTTGTAAAAGGTTGTAAATTGTCGTTGAACACGGTAGCCACACCGGCTAAGAGAGCTCTGCCTTGCGGGGCATGTCGGTGATGCTGTCAGGGGCTCGCCTTGGTCGGGTGAGAGGGGAGGGTGGCTGCAGTGTCAGTTTCCTATCATCTCCCTGAGCTACTAGACAAAATAAAGCGTTGCATGATGGGAAACCAGGGGAAATTAGTTATGTATCGCGCCCAAAGACATGATCACGATCATTTCTAACCATGTCACTCAACATTAGCAATTCGAATAACAACTTGCGTTCAAAAAAGTACAAGAGAAGCCGCAATACAGGTTTTACTAACCTTATATGACATGAAATACTGGAGTAGCGGTTGTCACAGACGTGCTACAGTTTTAAGTCACCAGCGTCATCACCATAGCAACAGAATATGTCACCTGTTCCACGGCGATGCATTCTCGCCATCTAGTGCCAGCAACTGAAAATAGCATTACTTCAGTAAGTCAGATGTCTGATCATGTCTTGACGCGTACTACTCTGTGTTTAGAAGTCAGGTTTAATGACCATCATGTGCCTGTCAATCTGTCGTGGTGAAGTAAATGAAAATAGATGCTATTGGACAGAGTCACGCTGGTGGACAGCAGAGGGGAGTGTTGCCCTTCAGTGGCAGATTAGGAATATTACAACAGCATACTGTGATCACTCATTCACATGCTACTACTATTTTATTTTCCCAAATCTCATAATGATTGGTCTTTTATCTTCATTGCTTTCATTTTCCATAATAAACTTTAACGCTTTATATTTTCCACGACTTCATGCATATTAGGTAAATTGAAACTTTGGATTCTCTAGTGGTTTCTTTCTCATTAGAGATGATTAAGGAATGTCAAACAAGGGTCAGATCTTAACAGGATTGTTTCCAATTATAATTAAATATTAGACATTCAGCAACTGTGTGTAATTTAATAGCCAACAGTAGGCTTCACTCCCTTTTGCCTACAAATTCGATTGACTCCTTTGAATTCTTGTGCATGTTGTTACAGTGTGGGGTTGCAAGAGCAACTCCTGCCATAAAGCTGTTTAACCATGCACATATATATTATTTAGGTAAAGACATAGGTAGGTAGGTAAATAGTTAGGTTAATGCACATGCAATGCAGCTATCAAGTGAATATGCATCTTTTACAATTGGCAACAACTTTGTTTATGTCAGCTGCCAGACTGCAGGGTGGGCTTCATCAGCTGTCAAAAAATATGTGCATCATGTCAAAGATTATTTTACAGAAATTATAAAAATGTTGTTTTAGAAAGGATCTGAGATGTCTTGACTGGCCACTGTCTGTCAGTGAGGAACTGACATGGCTGCAGTGTATGTAACCAGAAGGTAATCATTTAAAAACGGTATTATTTTTTTAGACCTTATGGCCTGCATATTTTTTCAGGACAGCATCAGAGTGCATTTGCTATATTTAGGTGTGGTGTTGCTTCCTTAGTGAGAGAAACATGTAGAAACAGGTAGATATACCCCAGTTGGTATGTGTCTGTATTTTTGTAATAATAATTAATTTAATCTGAATTTCACTGTTTGTTTCATGCTGTATTGCATGTTTGATGTTACTCCAGCAAGTGTATTACTCTTATTTTTCCCAATGTATGTGTGTGTGTGTGATGACAAAGTCTTTAGAATGGTCTTCCTCAGCACACCTTTCGTTTAATTTCTTGTATCATAAGAGTTGGATGCTGGGTGACAAAGTTTATTCTATTCCAATCTACACTTTCATAGACTTACTATACTCAATTTATTGTAGTATTTAAGTGGTCTGGTATGCATGTTTATTACAGCATATGCTTTTAATTTGATTCGTTATCTATTTCCCCATGGAGTTTTCCAGAGGAATAATTCAACTTTATCTAATCTTACGTGATATCAGCACTCTTGACTCTGAGTTTCCTAGTCTGAGCGATGAAATCTTGAGAAACAGTAGCCTTTTCATACTGACCAATAATATAACCTTAAATTATTCTTGGCAAGAAGAATTCCTCAGTGACATGGCTACTGCGTAAAATGATACCAACCAAAAACAAAAGCATCAGTTTTCATTCTCAACTTGAGAAATAGTCTCACATGTTAAAAGAAAATATCATGTGGAATAAATGAAATTATTGTCCACCTCCAGAAATGTTATTTTTCGGAAGCAGCCTTTAATCTCTCTCTGACTTTGGCATGTTTGTGATAGGGATTAAATTCTTCTCATTTCTTTATTTTTAGTGCTTCTGGCACACCTCCCAGCTGCCTGCAGAAAGTAACCAGTTGAGGAGAAAGGTAAGTTATCCGAGCCCCAGCAAAAGTGAGGTGAAGAATAAATCCCCAACAGAGACCCCTACCTTCCTTGTGATTTGTTTTACTTATACACTGTTAGGGATAGTTCTATATATCATAACAGGTAGTAAAGTAGCTCAGTGAGAGAAATCAACCAAATTAAACAAGCAGGATTGACTTTGGACTCCTTCTGCGACTCTAACCAGCTTACAGTCGTTGTTTTATTGGCCTTTGTCTATGGGTGATCCGGTGCAGGGACGGATCCAGCTGAGAAATGTCTTTTATACAAGCTGACCAAAGCTTCTCTCCCACCTGGGGTGTCCACAGTGGGATTTCCTTTAACAATCTGGCAGGCCTCATAAATGTGTCTGTGATTTACAGCCCGGTGCATCTGTAGATTGATATCCTGTTTTTTTATGAAGAAAGTGAGCAAGTACATTCTTTGAAACAGAGCCATGCACTCCAAGTGATGCCGCACAGACAGTGGTGAGGGTGCGAGACATAGACCCAAAATGTCATATGTTATACTGCTGGAAAAGTAATAAGAGTGAACTATTAAGCTTTTGTTACAACTTCTGGGCATCAGTGAGTGTCAAAAAACTCATTTATATCATTCTTGAATGTGTCTCATTGGTATACGAGCAGATAGTGCAGGTCCTTGTCAAATTCATGGAATTACAAATGAAATCTAAGCACATGGCAGCTTGTCTCAAATGGCACTGTTTTACTGCCCCTGCTCTGACAAGCTGCCAATACCAACACTTCTCAGGTTGTAATAGTTTTACAGTTATTATATTGAGGTTGGCAAGGCAAAATGCCTCTAAAACTCTGAAAACCTAATTTAATTTTCCAAGACCTTTTCTTTTTTATTCGTCTGTCCAAAGAAAGTCATAATCGCTCGACTGTTGAACTGAATGTGTCATTTATGTGAAAACATCAAAGTAAGCCACTGACAGTTGTGATGGCATTAACTTATTTCAGCTTTATAATAGTGCATTTAATACTGAATATGCAGTATCATAATGTGAAATACAATTGGGTAACATTTTAACCGTAGGTGAATTATGGTTTTAGATAATTTGCAATCATCAGTCCCAATCTCTAGACAGTACAGGCAGTAAGTGTACATGCTTGTGCGTACTCATACTTAGCATCATCATCACACACACACACACACACACACACACACACACACACACACACAACGGTACAGCCTTTTTTATAGGGCTGCTCCTCATGTTTTACCCAGATGTTGAGTATAACAGACATTTGAATCTTCTCTGTCAAATGTTAAATGGACCCAGAGACTTTTGTATTTTGATTTGCTCTGTGCTTGTATGGCATGGAAAGTATTTGTCCTTTCAAGTCCTTACACAGTATCTACAGTATAAATGCCAGTAGCATCTGGACTTTATACTGTATGAGGCCATATGAAAATGAAGGGGCCAGAATACGTGAAATGAGCACTTAAAGTAAAGGTTATTTCAACAGCAATCAGCTTCTCTGACACAGTTTTGTACCTTCCAATTAATTCATGACAAATTTACGAGCTGACAAAACATTGGTGAACACAGAGAGGAAATTATAGCCAACATGTTACATAGCGTCCACATGGAAAGCCCTGCTATGGAATCACTACACTGCCGCTGCCAAAATGTCTCTGCCTTTATTCGGGTAATGAGGGTGGACTGCAGGAAACCATGCTTTCTATGCAACATTTTTTTTAAATTTCTTTACAGTCCAGGGAGAGCAGTGCGCTCAATGCCATTTAAACTGACACTTTAATTACTGGTGGTTAATGGACCACTAACACCAGACTTTGAAGTGGTTGTAACTCAACGTGCCCGCACAGCCAGCCTCAGCAGGAAAAATGTGTGCCATGGTGTAAACCCTCCACACATTTTGGTACAAGACACACTGTGATAAGACACATAACTCAGTTGAAATGAGCTAATGAAAAGAAAACATGAGGGCTAAGCTTTGAGTATTCTTTCTGAAAGTCTAGATAAGCCAACTAAAATAATAGTTCAGAGCATGCATGGGCTTTTCAAGTAAAGCTAGTGTGATGGATGCAATAATCAATATCCACAATAATGTAAATTCACTGGGTTTCTTTGTATATATATTTATCATTTTTTGTTACTCTTTTTTATTCCGTATTGTCGATAAGCTCTTTCAGCATGCAATATTTGTATGTTATTCTTTCTATATTTTATATCTACTACTGTTTTTTGCACTATCACCTTTACTACTGTAGCCCGGCAATTTCCCCATTGAGGGACTAATAAAGGTTTATCTTATCTTATCTTATCTTATATTATGTCAGACAACTATCTTTTCATTTCAGAAGCTAATGTAAAAATGTCACTTCATGATCTGGGCATGTGACAATGAAACATGAAAAAGTATCAAGAAATACTATCAACTAGTGTGCTATATTGATTGGTTTATGTAATTTATTTGTAAGCGACCGTGTACAATATTAAACAAAAATCATACAATTTGATGTATTGCACAATGACAGAGCTGCAGTAAACAATCTGGACCAAACAAAAGTACATCATGCAAAGCACATCAGCAAGAATCTGACAAACTAAAAGCAACGGTATGTACATACAAAAACTCAATAGTCATTTGGTTACATTATATTTGGCTCCATATAGAAACTTTCTAATTTTGTCTGAAACTGAACTTTTTACAATTTTTTGACATGTTTCTTAAATTTTCAATTTTAACTATATGAATCTTTTTAACCCTAAAGCAAATGTCAACATGTGGTATATAGTGGTTTTGGACACCATTGATCAAGCCACAATGCAATCCCTTCCATAGCAGTTATTAGTTGTACAGCTGCTAGCGCAACAGTTCTTTCATGTACTGTATGTATACAACAGTGTCACCGGAATACATTTGCAGTGTTATCCCTTGTGGGAGATCATTAATATCCAGACTAAATAGTAGAGGACCTAACACTGATCCTTGAGGTACACCCACTGCACACTTCATATTAATGGAAAGTGCATCATTTACTTCAACATGTTCTGTCTAGTTAGATAAATGAGAAAACAGATATGTCAGTGCTTTAGATTTTGAAATAAAAGTGTCACTTTATGCATCCTTGTTCCTCACCAGGCCTAGATTTTATCTGCATTATTAGGTTAAATGTAGCTGTTTCAGTGGATGTTTAAGTGCATAGAATATAAAGGATGTATACCTCTGTATAGCCTCAAGGACACTATTAATCTGAGCAAACTCATGTTGCAGGCTAATTTGTGTGGTACGGTTATGTGCAAACCCTTTTGTGGTTTGTGGTGGATACTCTCCTCTTGGATTATCACACACGACAACCAGAAGAGAAGCAGAAGCGGACATGCCTTTGCTCGATTCAGGGAGTCATAAAATCCTCCAGGCTCCTATTTCGACCACCTCAGCCATCCACTGTGCACTACCATAATCACTGCTCTAAGATATAGCTCAAAGAATCTCTTTTCTTCCAGAGAAACAAGAGACTGGTTGTAGGTTTTCCCTGTTTTCAATAGAAATATTTAATCCTGGTCTATAGTCACAATAAGGATGAGAATTCTGTTGACTTCTTCATTTCATGTGCCCCTGTTTATCCATCTTCAAACCCTCTTCAAACCACTGGTTGAGTATGCAAAGAAGGAATCTTTGAACATTGGATGTTCAAAAGCAGAGGGGGCATGTCTCTGAAATATAATCCATGGAACTTTAGCCACCAGCAGTGCCAAGGTATAGACCATGTATATTCCTAACTTTCATGTAAATGTTCTCCATGAAAAGGTTACCGAAGCTGTAAAACACTTTCTCGTGCTTGGTCAGTGCTTGAAATGCCATTGTGGCTGTGGCCTTGCAGAGAGGAATATATATATATATATATATATATATATATATATACATGAGATCTGTATAATATGGCTGTGACTTCTGTGAAACTGTGGCTTTGGCAGATAAATGTTTTAAACCCTGCTGTGAGTATGCTGCACAACTCTGTATCTTTAAAATTGTACAGAAAGTACTGGAATTCGGCATGTTCTTCTGCTGGGGGTCTGAGCAGTCATAGTTAGATCCTGTGAGTGATGGAATCCTCTAAACCTAAACCTAACACAACCCTAAAACACCCATCATTAAATGGTGAAAAAATCATTATTTATTCGCTTTCTTGCCGAGAATTAGATTGTTGCCACTTTGATATCCATGTAAGGCTACAATTAGCAGTGGGTTAGCTTAGTTTAGCAGAATGACTTGTTATAGGGGCAGACAGCTAGCTACCAGCATCTCTAAAGCTTTCTAATTAGCCTGTTATATCTTGTTTGTTTTATCCCTGAAAAAACTAATGTGTAAAATCAACAATTCACCATTTTTATGTTAGGCTAAGCTAACCGGCTGCTGGCTATAGCTTCATGTTTAGTGTACAAACATGAGAGTGGTACCAATCCCATCTAACTCTTGACAAGAAAGTGAATACATTTCCCAAAATGTCAAACTATTCCTTTAGTTTTCATGGATGTTAATAATATTCAGGATGAGCCTTGAAGTCCTTAGTTGTTGTAATCTTCCAATTTGCAGCCAAATAAGAAGATATTAAATTATAAATTTTGTACATACGTTTTTATACTAAAATGACATTGCATTGACAGAAATGTTTGTGAATCAGGCTTCAGTTTGTGTTTACTGTACGTGCTCATTGCCCTTACCCAACCCAGGTATGTTACACTTCAGCTCCTCTTTCCAAAGTGTGGAGCTAGCAAGCACTGGGTACATGCTGAAGGATCAAATGCTGTAAATAAATAGTGGCTGCTGTTTATACATCTCACATATGGATTTTAGTGCCTGTGTGATCTCCAAAGGCCTTGGGCCCACTCCAGTCAAACTGGGCGACTCATCCTTTAGCGCAGGACTCCAAATAAAACAGAGCTGCCTAGCCAAGCAAAACCCACTACAGAGTTATTTTCCACCATCTGTGTGGCCAGACAAAATACAAGGAAAGCATTTCAACCCTGAAGCCTTCCCAGATCAAGAAACACTAGATCAGTCGGATTGACAAAAAGGCCTAATCAACACACTGTCAAGGCCCTTCCTAAAGTTGTCCACTTCCTCTGTGGGGGTACGTGAAAAGCTTCACATAACCTTGCGCCTCTCACCGCAGGAGAGCTGTTTCACAAGCTTAACGCACCCCGCCCTGTCTGAGCAACCTTCCTGAACTGAAAACATTTGCTTTTTAACCGGTGTCTTTTATTTCTTCCCACCGTTTGAGTCAGACACATTTCACCCATATTGAGAACTTCCTGAGTTCCCACATTGGTTCAAGACCTTCCAAGTCACTTGCCAAATATTCTCCTTCACACTGGTGCTGTGTTCACCTGTTGCCAATGTCTTCCAGAGTCTTCCAGCTGCTCTCTGCCAGCCTGTTGTCTTTTTAGACGTCTGCAACAAGGACGTCTCTCCTCAGTGTGGCTGCAGTGGCAGGGTCCTCAGGGCCTCATGGAGGAACTCTGCTTGACTATCCTCTTTCAAAGAGGACTGAAGAGGACCACGAAACACCCTAACCCAGCTGCTTGGATGGAAACCCAACACCAGCTGGGCTCTGTGAGAGCAGTCAGCACAGGAAAGCCACGGATTATGGCCTCCGCTGCCACACCATCTTCAGTAACGCCACTGCCGTCCTTGGCAGCCAGTCTATCTCCCCACCGTCCTCCACGACAAAAGTCAGAACATTTCAAGGTCTCAGATGGAAGAAATTGAATAATTGTCAAGAGGAAAACCAATATTTAGGACATTTTTGAATTACAATGTTGTTATTGTTCCACCCACAGAACTTTCCCTTTCATGCAAAACATGTTTTTTTTGGTCTAACTTTGATTGTTGGGCTGCTATTCTAAAATGTTCAAGAACTGCTTTAACAAGCCACTCAAACCCAAGACTTTTCTGATGATTCCTCCAGTGTATATTCTGCTGCTTAGTGGCAAATGCGATTGAGTTTCATTTGAGAAAATTATTTCCATGTTGAATTTTCATTCAGGCAGGGGCATAGCTCTGCCTTGAAACTCTTTGACAGGCCTGCTCCAGTGCCCCAGAGTGTGCAATGAAAAGAGTCTTTATCTGCCACTCACTCAAACTCATTTCCATATATGATAACTTGACAGACATACTTAAAGTTTATATTACTCAAAAGACAATCAACAATTTGAATGGGGTATGTATCCACCTGCTGGATTTGTGAAAAAAAAGCCTTTCCTTGTATGTCACCTTTTTTTTTTTAACAGTTAAACCAAACTGTTTTTGTACCACAGTAATAATATTACAATAGTAATGTAATAGTTCCATATAGACCATTTTATTTTTCTATAAATACCTTGACAAAAATCCTTTCTTTGGCTGACTGTTTTGTTTTTGCTCCTGGAGGGATCAAGCTCTTAATGAATACAGTGATTGGCAACAGTCACAGAAGTCGCAGGATTTTATAACAGCAACATCAGGTGACACAGAGTTCTGACTTGCACCTCCAAACACCCTGCAGCAATGTAATAAATGTAACACAAGAATTTACCTGGGTGACATTGGTGCAGAATCATATTGAAAAGCGTCCAAGAGTCCAAAAAGGTCAGGCTGACACATGGTGCAAGGACAACAGGACATGCCATATGGTGTGTGAAGCAGCGGTGTGAGACAAACTTTGAGACTATACGCTACATATCACTCCACAAAGGTCTAAGAACTGTGATCGTCTGTGACCAAAAGTCTACTGGTGTGGCATGTGATGAAGAAAATTATACTGACAAGGGTGACATGCATGAAATAAATTACACTAACTTAATGGAGGGAAAAAATGGAATTGGGGGCTGTGTAAACTAAGTTGCTGTCCGTGCTGTCGACTCACTGCTGAGCGAGCAGCTGGTGAGCCGTCAAGGTGAAGTGAACAGGGCAGGAACAACAATATACTGTCATCACAGCCTCTGCCCCAGAAATGGGAATTACTTAATAAAGGGGGAGCAAGGCTAGACCAAACGATTTATGAAATATTTGTCATATGGTGTATATTTCAGATGGCTAACAAGAGTCTTTTGAGTATTGTGAAACTATGAAGAATTTAATTTGTATGGTATTTATTTGACAGTTGCATTGTCTTCTGTAGATCAATATGCTGTCAGAGACCCCAAAACTAAAAATATTTGTCAAAATAAATGTAGCGAATATTGACACATAAGTATCTGCATTCAGCATTTTAAAATGGTTTCAACTTTCAAACAACTGCAAGTTGAGACAGACCGAATGAAAAACTGGGAGCACAGATGATGATACTCGGTACCGAAGGTAATAAAGAGGTGCTGTGTTTGCGCACATTCCTGGAAGCCACAGCTCTTGTTGGCAGGTTGTCCTCCTGTGCCTGTTAGCTCTCCCCAGCTCCACGTGTTTATGTCTTGGGTTTCTCCCCTCCTCTCTCCCTCTGCAAATATTTTCTAATGCCACTGAAAAATGTACGAATGTTGTTGAAGTAGTCGAGCGTTCGTGTCCAATGAGCAGGATCATTGTTGTTTCTTTCAGCTGATACTTTATGAAGAGGCTGTACTCAGCCAAACCTCCCTCTCCTCCTAATCCTAACAACAACCGAATGTTTGAGTGAGGATTTATTATCTTTGTTCACACTGCACACGACAAATGTAAGGCCATACAGTAGCATAAATGTAAATACATGCCATGGTTTCTATAACTAACTAAGACATATTTGCTTCTGGATTAACTTGAATGACTTCTTTGTTGAAGTTGAAGAATGTTGGCTAAAAATAAAGCTGTGGAGTAATGGAGGGTTTCTGTGGCCCTGTGGGTTCTCCAGCCGGAGGGCTCCGAAGGGATCTGCAGGGCCTCCGACTCTCTAATTCAGCCCACATATATTGCTGCATTTTCCATATAAAAATAAACAGAAACCATAGTCAGACCAAGCCTCACAGGTAGGCCACTCAAGTTAGATCAAAATTACTGATAGCTGAAGTTACAGCCAATAGTATGAAATAAATGTGGGAATAGGCTACTCACTTTCTTGTCAGGAAGATTCCACTCTCATGTCTGTGCATTAAGTATGGAGCTGAAGCCAAGAGGCAAATAGCTTAGCACAAAGACTGGAAGCAGCTAGCCGGATGTGTCCAAAGTACAGCACCCTGAAGTCACCATTAGGTTTCCAGTCACCAACGTAGACTTCTGGGATAACAAACTTCACATAAAACCACAACTCAGCGTTTTTACATTTCTGCCTTTGTGCGGATTAACAAATGAGATATTATGTGTTAAGTTGGTAAGCTTTAGAGGCATTGGTACGTGCATTTAGGACTTTTGGATAGCTGGTTTCCCATGCCTCCAGTCATCATGCTAAGTTAGGCTAATCTTCTCCCAGCTCTAGTCCTCTCAACTCACTTTCAGCAAGAAGGCAAATAAGTTTATTTCCCAAAATGTCAAACTATTCTATTACCGTGTACTCACTGGTTACCCTTAACCCTCAATTGTCTAGGTTGAATTTTGAAGCTGGAGCCAGGAGGTGGTTAACTCGGCTTAGCAAAAAGACTGGACACAGTAAAATCAGCTAGTCTGGCTCTGTTCAAAGCTAACAAAAGCAGGCTAGCTCTAAGAGACCTACAGAGGAAGTGACAGTGAGACATGATATGTCTAAACAAAACCAAATAAATAAATAATTAAAATAAGCCAAAGATAGTACTTAATACAAATTGAACTCCCCAAGTTTGATTATAAAGCCTAGAATAAATATTAGAATAATATTTTTAAAGTTATTCTTCAGTGTGTTACCTTATATGACATCAGAGTTGACAAATACATGCTGAAATTTGTAACATTCTTTAAAAGTAATCTAAAAAAACTATCTTCTAAATGTAATAATTATTATTAAGTTGTGCTTTTCCACAGGCATTTTGTAATATGTTTCAAATATTTGAACCATGGTGGATTTCTGGAAGTCTCTGAATATCATTTTATGAGTCATTTTATTTAAAAGACTCAGATGTTTTCTCTTCAGACACGTTTCCCTCTTTCCCACAGTAAGTCTGTCTCCTCTGAACCATGAGGGGTGGAGAGGACACATCTGCTGCAGCCATGCAGACGCATTACTGATGATTACTGCAGGTAAACTTGCTTATTACTGTACTGAAAATGAGGGGCTGCGGCTGCCAACAGGGACAACAATATTTCACCAGTGTACACGCTACACGCTTATTTCAATATTTTTGATAAACAAGGCATAAATGCTTCAGCAGGACATCGTATTTCTGATTCAGAATGAATAGCTCATACAAAATAGACCCTGCAAAGAAACTCACACTCAGCATGTGCTGTAGATGGAGGACATATTTGATTGCTCTAGCTGTTAGTCTCTATTTGACCTCTTATGAGCATCCAAAGTGGACTGGTGATCTGCTGTATGTGCTCTCCATGTATACTTTGTTTATGCAACATAACGATCGGTATTCTTGAAATTAAAGCTCCTTGATCATCTTGCATTTATAAACTCTTTTAATGAACCACTTTACAGGAGTTTCTCTTTACAAGCTTCCCTCAATGAGATGAAATGTCGAGACTGGTCTATACGTCCAAGCACTGGAAAAAACCCACAGAAATAAAGGAACGTTTGTGGGAACAAATAGATTCATAACAGGCAAGCTGTCAGGGACATTTTCCACTCTAAACATGAGCCACACAGGAAAGTGCAAATGAGCAACAAAACAGCTGTTAAAGTTTACAGGCCTACAGAAATGTATTCATACATTAAAAGAGCAAAACTTTGAAGAAGTTGTTTATTTTAGGTCATACATGACGTGTGAGGAAGACAGACATGGGGGAGAGACCGTGGGGCAGCCACCTTTTCGTTTTTGAGATCACAAACGTTCAGACAATGTGAGTAAACTTGTAAAAACATTTACACACTGAGGTAAAGTTGTTGTACAAACTAGTGCCAATCAAGAGACTGGCATAAAGTCTCAGCTTATCAAGGAGTCATATGTTGTGTTTCCTCCCACGTTGACTCTTTAAGTACAAGATACAGATGAAAACATATTTGCAAGGATTGCCATGAAATCTGGTAGACATTCATATGCACCTTTTCATCTAGTAACCATATTCAGACCAAAGATTTAATTTGTACTTGGCAATAGACCTGCAGTAACTGCCTGTAATGACATTCCCATCAGTCTCAGCTGTACTTTGTGTGTAGTGCGAATTAGCAAATTTCAGTCAGTTAACACACTATAACTAAGATGTTGAATGTGGTAAACATTATACCTGCTAAAAACAGCATGTTAGCCTTGTCATTATGAGCTTGTTAGCATTCTGACATCAGCATTCAGCTCAAAAGCTATGCCAAAATTCCAACCTCACAGAGCTGTTAGCATGGCTGTGGAAATCTTGTGTAAATATTGCTCCATTTAGGAAGATTTTCAAATGTGGACTATACTTCAAAGCAAGATATTAGTACTTGTTTCTTTTTAGTAAACTTGTATTTCATTGTAATAATTGTTTTCCTCCACTCTTTCTCTTGCTAGAACAAAACAGAAGTAAATTAGCAGTAAGCTTTTCATCTCTTATTTGCTGTAATAGAAGCCTCTGGCTCTGAGAAATGTTCTGTATCTGTGAATGCAGAGACCTTTGACATAAAATAACACCCTGCTCCCTCCAGACATGCCTAAACATATACTCACTAAACCACACAGGCTTTGGCATCGGCTTGTCTGCATTCATCTGAGCTGTTAAGATTGCTGAGTCAAAAAAAAAGCTATAGGCTCTGAACTCTAAAAAGAGCTATAGCTAAGAACATAAAGTGTTGGATGCAAATAAGGCTGTAAAATATATTGCCTCTGAAGTTACCGCAGACTGCACCAAGTTCAACACCAACAAATTACAACAAATTCTGTCATGTATTTCATAAGTACCTCAGACAGAGTACCCTGGTTACAGAGCTTTTTTGTGTGTAAAAAGTCGCCCACTATTCGAGTTTAAATTCAAGTTTGGAAGGTGATGCCATTCCAGATCGGCTCTGCTTTCACTCCTTCTGTATGTTTGTACAGGTGCACGTGTGATGTATGTGCTACAGCCACTGTGTGACTTAGCACTGACCCACTTCCACCGTTTGGCATGCTGGCACTGCTGCCTCTGTCCTGAACAGAGAGACTGTGAGGCCAAGCAACAAACAGCCCTCTGTCACCGGGAAGAAGCCATACTTTGTTTAAATGGCCCTCAGCTCACCTTGAGCTCTTTGATTTACTGAATTTCAGAATTATTCATAGATTTCTGAAGTCACTGTTCCACATGTATATTTACAGTATGTATACACACATGGAACATATGTACCATTTGAAATGTGCACACATGAACACAAACCTCAGAAAGGCCTGTATAAGCACCCTGTAGCACTACTATTATGATTAACACCTTGGCTCTGCTGCTGACTCACCACCACCTTTAACCAGGCATTTAACAGAAAAAACACCAGAGTAATGGGTGGCAGAAACAATCTGCATGGCAACCATCAGGGTGAGGGGGCCTGATTGGAAAAGGGAGAGTGGGGCGCATAGTCTGGCAGGAGCATAATAAAACCTGAACTTTGAGGTTAGCTTACATTAACTCCTTTGCCAATTCAAGCACATTAAAAGCTGGATCATCAACAGGCGAGTGTGTCCCCATGTGGTCCCCTCGCTGACTCCCATTTTTCAGAGGTCTCTTTGCTGTTCCAGGCTTGACTGTTGCGACAGGATTTAACCAACATTAAGGAGGCTTTTTGAAGAAATAATATGATCATTTACATATTATAATCTCACCAGGGCAAGTAGGATAGAGATGTGAATTTTGATTGACAAGATGTATGTATTATGGCAGGGCCCTGGAGAGATCAGACCTGCTTTAAATGATGTAGCCTACTAAACCTCCTGCCTACTGGATCCTTGTCTTATTGAAAGAGGCCTGGAGAGGAGACGAGAAAAAAATTGCTTCGACTTTTAAAGTATTATTGTACTACAATCATTTAATTCATTTGTCCCAAAATTCAAACAGGCCACTAGGTGTCTCCTGTCACTGCTTACGAACATACTCACTCTCAGGCTACAGCTCTGCAGTCATACAGAAATGAATGATGAGCTCTACTACAGTGCCCCGTATTGTAACTAGCAGATTTACATTAGCATCACTGCATGCCAAGCATTGCAGCAAACAGCCAAAGACTCCACATACGGCTTATACATTTAAATTAAGTTGAATAGGTGGGGGATTGAAAATGTCATATGTGGGGAACGTAGTCAACTCCGAAACAGGCTGTCATCACCATAACAAAAAGCAGGCCTTCATTAAGAGGAGTGAATTGAGTTGAATGAGTAAGCATAACTTAAAAAAGCAAAAGGCTCTATATTCTTTCAATACTGCTTCAATTTTTTGAGACTGCAGTTTATTTTGTGCCCATATTTCACTGGGAGAAGGAGCTGTTTGCTGCAGTGGGACTATTATAGAGTCCATGCGTAGACTTTATGAGCCTTGGGCCACAAATTCAGTCACACGGAGTCACTTCTGGCTGCAAAAAGCTCACAGACTGGCACAGCTGAGAAAACAAAACAAGAGAAAGCATAAAAGTAGATAGAAATGGACATTGCAAAGTCATTTAAAGCCCGTGTTCTGATCCACCGAGGCACTAGCTGAGGGAATCAAGTTCAGTTGGCTGGTCCAGCCCATCAGTCCACCCTGAATCTATCTCCCTGCCAGCTTCCTGTACAGCAGCTCTCAGACCTCTGAACTGCATCTTAATGGTCTAAATGACAGCACTGCATTTGATGGCTGCCTGGCAGAGAGGGGGTTCCCACACCTTAAAGTTGACAGAACAGCGAGGCTGACTGCTGCTGGCAGAGGTTAGACAGCCGCTGCTGGACAGGGAACAGTCATTTTGGCCATAGCTGTGGAGCTTTTCTGTTCACGGCCACAACCGCCGCTTTTGCCACCTCTCTATTTTCTGGGAGGGGGCCAAGCGTTTCGGGTGTGCGCCTGTTTTCATGGCGCTGAAAAGGAATATTCTGACATGGGACAGTTGAGCGTCGGAGAAGGTTTGGTGGGGCGTTAGGTCTCGAGTTGACTCCCTTTGACCTCAAACTGCAGGCGGATGGGAAAGCAGGCACAGTTCCACATCAGGGACTAAACAGACAACTTCACCAAGTGGCTGCGACACATGGGCGGCGGCATAGGGTGAGGCTGCAGTATATCAAATTTAGCAGTAAAATCTAAATACATGTCAACATTAAAAATAAAGTCTCTTTTAAATAAAACCTGAGCTTGAAACAACCCAGCTCCTTTTTTTGACTTAAAGCAGACGTTGCATTTGTGCAACATAAATCATCACTAGGAGGTCAGTGGTAGGAGGAAACATGAATGAGTGACACTCTTATCTCCTTTTTTTGCATGCAAAGTTTCTCTTCTCTTCTCTTCAAAACCTGTCCAACAGCTGGGATGAAGCGCTCCCACTTGCCATTAGTACATTTCGACAGCCAGAAAGCCCCCATCTCAGCTGATCCTTTGACAGACCCTGACTATGCATTTGTATGAGTAGAAGAAAGCTACAAAAAATACCAGTAACCAAATTCCTGATCTGCATGTGGTTTATCAGTGCAGCAAATAAAACCACTACTAGCTCTGCATCAGATGGAGGTCTGGCCTGTGTTCACTGGAGCATGGGTGAGCCCGTCCAAAAGAGGCTCAGGCAAATTGGTCTCAGCTGGTGAGATCCTCACAGATTTGAGGTACACCTCCAAAAACTATTATAACTAAATATTGATCTGTTTTAACATTTCTTGGGATGAAATAGTTTTGCTTCAGTTTGATAACTGTACAATCTTATCGCTATTGGTTTCTATTTTGTGCTACATTTCTGTTGTTGAAAGTCTGTGAGCAGGGGCAAAGGGGTTGCTGGAGGCTGCTGGAGTGCAGATTTTGTGTCTGGGGCTAGGAGCAGGGCTCCTTCCTGTCTCTCACAGGATGTGGGGTATCCTGTCTGGCAAGGGCGCCCAGCTTCAAAGGCAGGAGGAAGTGGTCAGGGGATGGAGAGAGGTGGGCAGGACAGGGGGAGGAGGCAAACAAGGCCGGGGACTGAGCCCAGGAGCGCAGAACAGCGCTGAAGTTCTCTTTTTTTGAATTCAGTACATTTTAACATGAACTCAATAACCACACAGTATTCACTTTATACAAGGCTGGTACAAATAAGAGAGTGATTTTTAATTTTAGACAGAGATGTTTGCTTCACTACATTTAAAGGAGACATAAGTCAGAACCCCACTCAGACATTTCAGATATTTATTAAAGAGGACACTCACAAATACTCTATTCAGTGTTAATAACTTTCAGCTTTCAGTTTCCTTCCTACAGATCCTTGTTCTATTTACAAGTGAGGGGGCTCTCTGAAAGACATTTGCAAATCTTGACTTCGAAAATATGTGCAGTTGGCAGTAGGAGACGCACCCTGTTCCAATGGCATCTGAGTCATGCCATAGTCAGTGTCAAATGTGTCAAGAGGCATGTGTGCTGCATACACAAACACAAACACACACACACAGCAAACAAACGGGAGGGAAACAACAAGCGTCAAAGAGTAGATAATAGAAAGAGAGTAGGAGGAATAAAGCAGGGAACAGGGGAGGGAGAGAGATTCCCTAATTACACAGGTAACAGTAAATATGGTGCTTTAAAACTCATTACACTGTCCTGTAATTTTATGCTTGTCTTGCAGGCTGACTAGCTGGAGATCAAAGGCTAACGCTGTAACTATCACTTAAAAGATGAAGCATCTTTGCTTGCCTTTGCTGTAAACCCTTTTCCTCTCTACATGTGTTTGACATTAGCCGTCCTGTGCCCCACATTGGTAAAGACATTCTAAGACCACTAAGAGGGCCTGACAAAAAGGAGGCCCGAGGCACAAGGAAGCCTATTTATAGATCTGGGTCACAACAAGCTTCCACTAATTAGTCAGGTTCATCACGGAGCGGGAAATGTAGTGAAAAATAGGAAAAGGCAAACTGGGTTGTTGGAAATATAAGTTTAATGTTTAAAGCTG
The DNA here is from genome assembly GCA_036024295.1 of Nannoperca obscura. Lineage (NCBI taxonomy): Eukaryota > Metazoa > Chordata > Actinopteri > Centrarchiformes > Percichthyidae > Nannoperca > Nannoperca obscura. The sequence continues at coordinate 31,401 of JAVQJL010017188.1, read as the reverse complement.
AGACATTTATGAAAGAGATTGTCACCTTGAAAATCTGTTAAATATTCTCTCAATATGTAGATCATTGCTAAAATGACCTGCTTCACAATCTTCTGAATTTATAAGTATACATATGTGAGAAACTATTAAATTAATTAAACTAAACTAAACTAAACCTCTTTTTATCTCTGTTTTAGATTTCATCAACTCCTGAGGTAAATATATGGCTCCTTACCTGCTAAATGCTCCACTATGTTAACCAGCTTCACAAACTGTCTGTCTGTTGTTTGATGCTGGGCGGGTGGCGTAGAGCCAGTTAATCAGAGCTTCTTTGCTGAAAACAGTTGTCTGCTGCAGTTTGAGGGCAGAAAACCAAAACATTGAGCTGAAAAACACTCAAGGTACATTATCAGCTATTAGCATAACACACCTGAATCTCTAACTGAACTGATGCTTTGTCGGTAATGTAGGCATCCGGTTTTGAAAAGGAAGAAGAATGCATGGAATAAAAAAGAGGATATGTCTGCTCCTCTTGCATCAATTTTGTGTCTATTGTGAGTCTGTTACAATGTTACAGGAGTGAAGTGATACGATGGAGTGCTCTTTTAAAGGTGGGGTAGGTAATATTTTTTGGGGCATCATTGGGCAAAAAATAACGGTGCAGCATATTGTAATTCAAGTGGTCTGAGAGCAAACCTCTACTTCAACCCCTCCTCTTGGTTAAGTTTTCAGGCTTCAGAAAATCTATCCCGGGACAGGAGACTTTAGCCAATCACAAGTTATTGGCTGTTCTATAAATGCAGACGCCCGTGCACGTTCCTTCAGATGTTGAAAGCCTGATTCAGTGGCAGAAAATCCTGGAACTTTATACATGTCCAATATCTCCCTTTCCTGCAGGTGTATAGTACAAAACATGGAGCTCTGGGCTCATTATGTTCGATACCATGGCATGCATATCGATGTGGCAAAGAGGCTTGCTGACAAATAGTGTTCAAAAACCTTTGACGAGGGACAGTGTGTGTGTGTGTGTGTGTGTGTGTGGTGTACTAGCCCTTCTTCCTGCTGCTGGACGGCGCTCTGCTCTGCAGCCGTGAAGCGCAGGAGGGGCGTGTTTCAGAAGACATGTTGCTGTGAGATGGACCGGGACCTTAGTGAGGCTCCTGCCGTGGAGACTCCTATTGGGAGGGGCTTAGCGGAGTGGTACGCAGCAGCAGAGAGGGGCAGAAGGTTTTGCATAGGTTGCACAGACTTTGCCTACCCCAGCTTTAACGTTTCCTGCAGTCAAAAAATATTATTGCTCTCTGGCAAAACTAGAGATCCGTGCTGCGTAAACTATAATTTGATGATATATGTATTAAGCAGGTGTGAATGTAAGTGTGAATGTGCTAGGTTTTGTGACTGTCCAGAGTATCTTACCTTTTGCCAAAGGCATGCTGGGAATTCCACATCTTCAGTAGTCTGCACTCTGCAGAGATTCGCACAGCCGTCAAACCTTCAAGCATAAAAATACAAAAATAAATCGGGCAGTGAACTCGACTGAGCCAGAGAAGTACTAATATACGTCCATTCATGTACAGTTCCAGAATCCACTAATGTTGCATGTGGTGCAACAGAAATACTTGGCTGAATTCTTATTTGGTCTGTGGCTCTGAGTTGAGGGAGTTACAATTCACAAGAGCAGAAACATTGGAATAACAAAATGCTCCTGATGCCAGAACCTCCTCATAGATCCTGCCATGGTGTCAACATGCCCCACAAGAATGTGCTGAGCTTCACTCTGGCCAAGGGTCAGCTGATTATATGCATGTGAGTGTTCACATGTGTGCAGCATTCACGTTCATGTGTGTGTGAATGTGGATATGTTTCTACCTGTGGGATTGACTGTGTGGGGTTTAGGATGAGTCCGCTGTGAGATCAGGAGCTCAGGTTCAGGAGGCTGTTTGGTGTTGGAGTAGGAGTAATCAGTACAGTCAGTTACACTTTGATAAAACATTGTTACTACTGTCACAACACAACACACCACTCACAGAGTGAGTAAAGAGACCAGGTTCATGCCACTATGTCAGAACATGCCCATCCTGCTGAAGTGGCCTTGAGAAAAGCACTGAATCTCTCCCATTTTAACCCCTAATGAGATCTTGAGACATAAATTACATTTGAGTTAATTAGTAAAGGTTAAGGCATTCTGCAAGTATGCACACACACATATGTGATACACAACTACCCTGCAGCAGGGTGCATCCTTTTTTTTCTTTTCTCCCAATATGTAAATCATATCTCAGTCCTGTTTATGGAAACTGGGAGTGGAATTTTTCAGCTCCCTTTTGTTCAGCAGCTGTTACACAGAGCAGCAGTCGTCCCTGCTTGCCTGCAGTGCCAACTCAGGCCCACACACTGTGAGGATGAGAAGTGGCACAGCAAGCTCACTGGAGTATCCCATAATACCCCTTGGTAGAAGGGATCAGTCACAGTAGATAGGGAAAAGGTAGGGGATAACCTCTGTTCTGTGTGTGTTTATCTGTATCAATCATTGTACCCAAACCTACAAATGTATGCATGTGGGGATTTTTCCACTATGTGTATGTACATAGGTCCCCATGGGAATATGCACCCATTTTGTCATATTGGGGTGACGGTGATTTCACTCAGGTGGAAAGGCGGACCAGGTCACTGTTTGCAACAAGGGGAAATACAGTAACGGCTGTGAAGGATGCTGCTCTGCACAAAGACTGATTCACAGGGCTGATGGGAACATGTGCGCAACACATGGTGAAGCTTGAACAAAGTGAGAGAGAGCCACGGGCTGCAGAGGCCCATAGAGACCTGGCTACAAACAACCATCACACATCACTCACACACACACACACACACACGCACACGTGCACAAATACCCATGTTCTTGTACATTCTTCACTTTTACAGGGGGTTGAAGCTTCACACTATTACTTTAGTTTCCAGGCAGAAATCAATGTGTGTGTGTGTGTGTGTGTGTGTGTGATTGGGATGTGGTTATGAGGGATATCCGGTGGAGTGCCAGCGTGTGAAAGTCTCTTAGAACACCCAGACAGCTCAGAGAGTTGATTACAGCTAATTGCCAAGATGAAGCGCAGCAGCTGGAACTGCCTAGTTGCCATTCAAAGACACCAAATTCACACACAGACACAACCCCTCCTGCACGCCAGTGACCTGCCTGGTTTTTACTAGGACAGAAATGAGTTCCCTCTTTGCGCCTCACCCCTCATTCCTCTGGCTCCTCCATGCTTGGCAAGGCCAGATGTATAGTTCAGAGAGGTCTGCGAGATGACTGAGAGCTTGTTGGAGTCGACATGAGCCGGCCCGCACTGAGACTGCTGAGACTGCTTTTTTCAGCTGTGGGGTTTCCCCCCTTGCTGTGGTATTGATGGAATCCTAAAGACGCTTGCAGCCAGATGTCTCAAAGACAGAGAGAAAGACAGAGGGAGAGAAACAGGCAGCTTGCAGCCCCACACAGATCCTGCAACATGCTTCAGCTCTCTTCAAGCTCACAAAGCCATATAAGCATGTGTTATCTTAAACTGGAGCCCATACACACATTTTAATCTAAAATATTAAAAGATACTCATGAAGCATAAAATCACTTTGCAGCCAAATCTGCTTCAGTTGTTTGACCAAAAATAAATATTTGCCATGACTGGCTTCCCAACAGTTGATATTTCTAGGAAGTCCAGTAGACTGAAAAAAAGATGAAATGTTTGTTTATAGCAACTCTTATCACCATTTCTATTCTTTTTTTACTCACTCACACACCAATTTTCCCTTTCCACTTTTTTCTGCCTCATCTACCTTTTCTTTCTGACTCCCTGACCTTCTTTCCTGTCAACACTCTGGTCTTTCTCCCAGAGACCAGCTCGTGCAGACAGGAAGTGTGGCCTCCTCTGGGTTTGGGCCCATCAGCGGGTGTTTATTGTCCTAACCTCTGAGGATTAGCAATGAAGACAAAGTCAAGGGCATCAGAGCCGGTGGAGGTTACAGGGGAGGGAGAGAAAGCAAAACAGGACTAGGCTGGGTTGTATATTTGTTTAGTGTGGGGTGTGGGGCTGCCAACAGGCAGGGTGATGACCAAAAGAGGGTGAGGAGAGGGTTGGTCTACGCCCATTCCTCCCATTGTGCCGTGTGCACCTCATCATGTTTGTCCCATCACTCTTTACTTCAACTACAAGAATGTAGAAATTATCAGATTAGATACAGTAGGTGTCTGTGCGAGCATTCCTCCATCTCCATGACTCTAATAAAAAAATGTCTCATGGCTCAAATTCTTAGTTATACAGTTCATCCCTGAATTCTCTAAACCACTTTACCATATGTGTAAAATAGTCAGCGGACATGGACAATGAAAAATCTTGCATATGGCACCTTTCTCTCCTGGCTACTTTAGGGCAATAAAAGGGGAAGTTAACGACTGCAAGTGTGTGTTCCTCCTTTGTAAAATGCCATGCAGAGCAGTTAAAGTCCCTCTCCTCCGCAGCAGCAGGGAACAGGAGGCTGCAGGAATGTGCTCTGTTCACACAAAGAGAAGCAAGAAATACGTAATACGTACAGCAATAGAGAAAGCAGTGAGAAGCTGGCTGCTCCCACCAACATGCCTTGTTATTAGCAAAATATTTTGTCCATTTTTAAAATCAAACTTGCACTCACAGGCTAAATATAGTATTTTATCTATGAATATTGTTTACCCCTTGACATTGTTTTCTCATACATACCATTGTTTCAAGTATACATTTTTAATAAAACAAATGCTATGTGTCTCAAATAGATGATGCAACATAACATAGGAGAATGATTATTGAGAATGGTCTTAAAGTTACATAGAAGTATTAGTGTTTTGATCTTTAGCAGATTATTCCACCGAGACTGCCATACTTACAGCAAACAAAGGCAGATTTTCCTAGATCAGTTCTGGTCCTGAAGAATCAACCAATCACTGGAGAGGATTTATGGACCAGTAACCCTGCTGTGAGGATGATGTATACAATGGCAATTCACCATCAAGGGTTTTTGTAGATAAATAAGTAAAGCTGATTATTACATCTCTCATTGCAATTATCACCAGTAATGAACCTGAGGGCAGAATGGTAAATGTAGTCTAGGGTAGCGAGCAGCATGTCAGTAAATGAATCCGGTCAGATGGAAGCTGGTTCTGTTTCAGGCTTTGCTTTTGTTGCACATTAAAAAAAAAGGTTTTCTGAGACTCTCTGAATATTCCAGTCAGAGTGGAGATATTATTGCATATTATTGTTATCTGGATCTCTGGATCTGGAGAATAGCGTAGATAGAAAGATATAGCATATAAAAATGTATCGTCTGCAAATAGACGAATATTATGATCAGACAGTTCACTCTATCACTGGAGGCACTGGCAATAACAATGACAACCACCAACAAAAACAATATTGAAGCCATAAGCAACAACCATATCCTCTGGATGGTGTAATTACCCTGTAGAGGATAGATAATAGATAATTAAAATAAACCTTTAATTAGTCTTAAATACATGACTTTCCCTTCAGTTACTTCAATCGGGAACATGTGGAGGCTCCTTTTAGTGGCGAGACTGTCGATTCATGCAGAATGAAGAAGTAAAGAAACAGAGAAACTTCTATAATGCTTTGTTAACAAAGGCAAATGTCAATGGCTTATGCAGTTAAAGCTAATCCCCATGGTTTGTGGTATTATAAAATGCCAAATGCACAAAGCCAAAGGTGACCAGTAAGAAAAAGTATCCACATTCGTTGTGAGCCAAGAAATTATCTGTCTCATTGGGAGAAGAAAACTGTTTCCGTTGGTGTTGTTAGTGACCAAGTGCAGTAAAGACTTGAAGAGCAAAACTCAGAGGACTGAGCACCCCCAGTGCTTTCTGTCTTCTGAAATGAAAGCCATTTTTCTTCTTGAAAAAACGCAAAAGGAGAGAAAGCAGAATGCAGAAGCAGAACACAAGCCATACTCAGATTAGTTACGCTGTGAGCAGCCAAAAAGAGAGTTGGACATTATTACAGCAGTTTTACCTGCTAAAATAAAGTGGCTTACAAATAAAAGAAATGGGGTAATGACTCAGGTGTTGTAATAGATTTGTCACTAATGTCGAGAATAAGGTGGGAAAGGAGAAGTGAAGTCATGGATTTATGAGGTGCATTAAAAATACACAACAGTGGTTTGGAGGTCAGCCCCTTCTGAGAACTAATTTGTGTTAGTTTGCCTTTGTTAAGCATTGAAAGGAACATCTATGCACATAAATCCTTCAGTGGTCATTGGGCTGACGTCCAACTCAGATGTTACACAGAGTTTCACGCTTGTGCCTTCAAATTTGCCAAGAAAGAAAAAATCACGGGAGGCCACACAACTCCAGTTTAATGAAACTTTAAGAAAGTGAGCGGACACACAGTGTGACACTGGAAGAGACTTGTTTAGGGAGGATTAGAGCTGCAGTTGTTTAGCTTCTGGTAAGGACCAGAGCTGGGCAAGCCATGCATGACAAATCCTATAGATGTAAATGATGGGAGGATGTAGCTGTAAATGGGCTGAAGGCCTGGCACTCAGAAAAAAAGTGGGTGTGGGCCCTCTTCCATTTCATCCACTGAGCTCTGTGACACTAATCAGGAAAATCTCCCTGAAGTGGAGAACTTGAGATGAAACCGCAAATGTCTGGAAGGAGTTGACTCCAGGGGAAAGCTGGGGTAAGGTAAGATATGGCAACTGGGCCTGAGCTTAATCGTGAGTGCTGAAACGGTTATGAGGAACTGCCCTAGATAGAGGCACTGATTATTGTAAATGTAGGCTCTAGTGTCTGATGAATCAGCCTGCCTGGCTACCAAAGCATGCAGACTGTGCCTGGGAAACAGAAAAAGATGGAGAGTTGTGGTGGCCCAAAGGATAATTCAGGACCTGTGTGTGTGTCCACAGCTCTTACCCCAGCTGTCCTGCCACTCTCCAATCTCTGCGAATTTTGGCCGTTGGGTTGAACTGGCAGAGGAATGCTTTCATGTCGCTGCTTAGGAACTGGAATGGAAGTATTAAAGCAATTCAAAACATGACCCTAATTTATTAAAAGTCATCTGTTTCCTACAAGCAAGTGCTAATTAATGGGGGGTTAAGCGGCTGCACTGAGGCAGAGGCAGAGAGAGAAGGAGGGAAACAGAGAAAGAGGAATGTTTGTGCGGGTTGGGGAATTAGAGGACACAGAGATGCTATACATTACTTACTGTCACATGTTTCAAATGGGATTACTGCTGGAGTTAGACAAGAAGGCTGCATTCAAAAATCATTTGCACTTTCATAATGTTTTGATTAAGACCAATTTGCTGTATTTGTTTGGCGACTGGAAAAGCAGGGTAAACAAACAGAGGGTGAGTTTCCTCTGTGTTTACTTTAACATGCAGGAAACAGCATATGTCTCTGTACCACTTATGACAGCAACTTTCTCAATCCCTCAAGACGCATGGAAGTTATTAAAGAAAAAATGTGCACTGTGGTGGTCACAGTTTTTCTGGCAATCAGCAGGAGGAAAATGATGCCCGGGTTTTCCTGCACCTGAACCCATCCTGGTCAATATAGAACCATAAGAGGTGATTTTCATAAATCAGAATGCAATGTGCACTTTTACTTTCTCCTGACCTTATTTGAATATTTCAATAATCAGATCCAACTCTGGGGTCAGTGGATATATGACCAACCAATCCCTTCTGAAATGAGATGTCTTACATAAGAAACTGCAGAAGACCTCAGGTACACAAAAAAACACGTGATACCTGGATATTTCCTTATCAGACAACCATCAGCCAGTTCTCAGACAATGGCAAGAGGAAGTCTTCTTTTCCCCATACCATAGAGTCTAGACTTAATCAGTATCTACAGTCTGGAGCCATACATCAGCAGACCAGAGAGCGTCAGGTAGAAAAGAGAAAGCCTCTTTCCTTGTTCCACAGACCTTCGAACACGCACACCCCATCTGCCACTGACCTGCTGGAATCCATGTTTGCACAGCTGCTGCTTTCTCAATCTTTCTCGGTATTGCGAACCGTTTCTTACCCTCCCACTACAAGAGAATAACATGACCAAAGCCCCCAGGTACCATAGCTTCTGCTCAGCAGTGGAAGACAAGTAATCGAGACCCTGGATGACCATGGCCTGACCAGCCCACCGGACATCCGCTCTCACAGTTGGACCGGACAAGTTGGTGTTGACAGAGAAATATGACGACGTCTTCACTGAAAGCATGGTCATTTCTCCACCCCCTCCCCCAATCTAATAAAGGGCTCAGATTCCCAGAAAAGCACTAAGTCTTGTCTACGACATTACTGACATCGGCACTACATTTCTTACCGCCCACCAGCTTAGGCAATATATATTTACATCAGTCTAAGTATAACTCTGCTGACAGACTGTTGCCCAGTTCTGACAGTAATGTAGCAATTGTATGCACCTCACGGTAGAGTGGCAGCTGTGAGGTACAGTGCAAGATGCAACAGCTTCTCTAGTAGATAAGTAAAACATAAATAAGGGGAAAGATTAAGTCTAAACCAACCATCTACATTCAAATTAGACTCTTCTAGTGGAGTGTGTGCTGCTATATTATGAGAAGGAGACTGTAATGGTGTTCCATTTGAGAAGGCTTCAACTTGTAGATTGATCAACAACAGCTTACACTTTCTCTGGTTCTTTGCAATAACAGTAGGGTATTAACTGAATTGTTATTATGGGAGTTTAATTTAATTTGGTGCTTTTCCTAGAGCTACCAGCAGGTTGACATTTTTAGGTCTAAGTGAAATATTTTATCTCCACAACTACTGGATTACTAGGAAATGTGGTAAACACATTCCTTCACCGCACAGGATGAATTGGTTTCTTGGTCCCCTGACTTTTCATCTAGTGCGATCACCAGGTCAAACGTTCACTTAGTCTGATACAAATTCATTACCAAATACCTGCAAAACTGAGACATTCCCATCATTAGCTATTTAGAAAATGTTAGCATGCTAATATACTAAACTTAGCTGATAAACATTATACCTGTTTAAAATCACATATCTTCACTGTGACCATATAAGTATGGTGATGTTAGCATTCAGCTAAAATCACAGACTCACAGCTGCTAGCATGGCTGTAGCCTCTTGGAGTTTCTGTGGGTGGCGCTTTGCCTTTTGTCTTCTTGTTTTACTTATCGTAAACATTTTGCCGTTGCTGCAGCCAGAAATTTAAGACGTACCAGTTCCTTCATGAAAGAGGATCTATCTATCTATCTAAACTTAAAGTAAACTCTCACAAACTCCCTTTAATCAAGTCATATAACTACAAGATTGAGCAGAACATCTTGATCCTTGCCTTTCGTTCATTAAAATCATGTAAAAAAAATCAAACATTTCAAATAGGTTCAGACCCACCAAAAGGAGCAGATCCATTTGTGCGTATGATACAACAAACATCAGTGCAGAAATTGAGATAGTGGTTAAAAGCTGGTGAAATGCTTTCATAGTTATGTGAAAAACACACTGGAGATGAATTAGAATCATCTGGACCCATCAGGAATGATTTGATACCTTAAAAGCAAAACAAAAAAACACTTTTCATACCAGAGCCCTCTTTCTTGGTTAGTTATTCTGCTGGAGGGTGGGGTGTTAAAGTCAAAGATCACAAATGTTTACATAAAAATATTCCAAATCTGCTTTGTGGGAGGGTGGTGTGTGTCTTAGGTGGGGGTTCGTTTTAACAGGGCTGTCCCACGCAGGTTCAAGGTCAAGGTGAGATAAGATTTCTCTCTCAGCCAGCACTGTTGATAAGAACTCTGGGATATGTAAACACACTTTCACTCCCACTCTCGCCGTTGTCTCTCACACACAGAAACACACACACTGGGAAAGACAGGGATGGTTAATCACATTGTGTTTCATTTTTCAGAAAGGTGTGGATATTTTGTCAAGCGTGATTTATCTTCTCTATAAACTGCAGATTTCTCTGTTTTCTCAAACAGTTTGGTAGTCAGGCAGCTCTACCGAACTTTTTTTCATAGATCAGAAGAAACCACGCACTGAATACAGACTCTCACCCACCCTAACATCCAGCAGCCTGCAGCCTCTTACCAAAACAATACCATGTATTTTTGGACGGTGCCATTGGTCATATAGTTGGTGCAGTTCCAGGATATTTTTAAATGGTCTCCCTCTCAGTATTTTGTTTGTGTTGTATATTGAACTGGCATGTTCCAGTCATATTTTCTGTACTTCTCTTGCCTTTCAGCAGTCAGCTATAATACTCTCTGCTGACTGCTGCTTTGGTGTGGCTGCATGCACAGAAACACATGTTTGAGAAGAAGGCGGCGGCACTGACAGGGTGTGGTAATAAATGTCTAAAATTCATGGTAGGCTGGGAGTTAAGTTTAGCCCACTTGAACTGGCAACTACCGGGGAGGCCCAGCAAAAAACATATAGAGGGGAATGAAGGGAGGATGGTGATAGGGCGAGCCAGAAATGCCTATGTGAGAGAAAGAGACATAGACTTGTCATATAATCTGTCATCAGCACCTCGACAGTGCTGTATCACACTATCATGTCTATGTCTATGTCTCTTTCTCTTTTCTGTTTATAAATGGCACATGTGACTAATACATCTACTGCTGTCTAGACACATTAGAGCAGAATGTTCTGTGTCTGCAAGGTGACACCGGAGCTGTGATTAAACTCAGTTCAGTGCAAACACAATTCAAACCGTACACACATTATGTGCAACAGAGCGTGCAGCACACGAATGATGGTTTTGATGCTTCACACATAGATAAGCACATACAGTACATATACGAATTCTAAAACACATGCAGTAGTGGCTGTGTGAGTGTCCAGTAGTTTATTAGCCACTTTAGTGGCGTAACTTTAGGGGTGGCAATGTCAGTCTGTCAATCTGTCAGTCACTCTGTCACTTTCTCGTCGTTCGGTCCGCCACGTGGATTATGGCAGTCTGTCATCTATCTAAGAGTTTGTAATGAAAGCGTGAAATAACTTTATTCTACGTAAGTAGCACAGTGTTACTGATGATGAAGGTGCCAGTTGTACAACCAAGACCAAATCATTAAGACTTTACAGCAGCCTAACCCAAGCTCGTGTGGTGAAAATGTTTGCTCAGAGCCAATATTTAATAACAAGTTATGTACCAAATTGAAATAAATAAAATCTCAGGGTTTAGTGCCAGAAACCATCATGGTCCCAAAAATGAAGCGTTCCCTCAATGTTTGGGTTTGTGGGCTGTCTGTAGTGGTGAGGACTCAAGCTCTCTGGTGAAACACATTCATGCCCAGCATGCATAGCAGCGGCGGGGGTGTTTATGAAGCTGGCGTTTCTCTGTCTTTCTCTCTTCTCTTTTCGATCTCTCTCTGTCACTCTCATTCACTGTCTCTCTCTCCTTGTCCCCCCTAGACCTCCCTCGCTGACCTGACAGCAGCGGTACATGGCCTCTGCTTCTCACTTTGTAGGTTGAGTTTGAAACCCAACACTGGCACCAGGAGTCACCTTCCAGGTATGGCTCAAATGCCCACCACCATCCCCGCGACCCGCAGTCACAGGACTGAGGTGGGACAGGAGGTCAGGATCGAAGGTGGAGCTGTTGCACTGAGCCGGGAGGTGGACCCCCCTCTTGTGATGCTTACATAACTTCAGAACTTGTAGGGGGGCAGTGGGTGGGGAGAGCACCTCAAGGCACACGATCAAAGCACATCTCCATCTGTTTGATCAGTGGTGGGGCCAGATTGTGAGGTGGGCTCCACCATGACCTTCCACAAACCTGGGTGACCTCCCCCAGGCAAGTGCTCGCTCTTTCCCTCCCACCCTGAGGATTCAGTTTCAGTGGAGCCATGCAGTGGATTCCCGTTATACACACAGGGGCAAATTAGAGAAGCAGTGAGTGAGAGAAAAGGAATGGTTGCAATGAAGGAGTGAGTGAGTCTGGAAAGGACATAAAAAGGCATAAATAGAGGGATGAGGTGGCAGTGAAGAGAGCACACAGGTGCATTGGTTTGTGCTTCTCCTGGTCGTCAGTGCCTCAGATGAGGAGACTGATGGCCATTAGGGGTGTCTGTAGGTAAAGTGGTGTCTGTGTGTGGGCAGGGGATGTTTGCTGACTTTGCAAGAGGACATAACCTAGTACAGAACCTAAGCCCTGCCCTGCTCAGACCACCTGTACTGCCTTCAGCATGTCAACATGGCGACCCTTAGTAAAACTGCCACCGATGGTCAGAAAAGCAGTTCCAACCCGCTCCTCAATCCATTGCTTGTCTTACCCTAAAACTCTTTATTACAACTTGGGTATTATTATCAGAGTTTTGGGCATCATTTATATTGCTTTTATCATTATACTCATCAAAATCATTGAAATGGGAAGTTGTCAACAAAGCTACAACAAGTCAGGCCGGGTGAGAAATACAAGAAAGTTAGGTCAGATTGTCTAAACCACTTTATTAGGATACCAAACTGAGATTGTGTGCACCTGAAACTGTAAGCCCACACAACTACCGTAAATACAATAGGTTAAAGTTGAGTCATTTTGTAAACTGATATGGACAGTTTGGGAATTCATTCTACAGGTTTCCTTTGTTTTCTCTACCAAATATATTTGGTTAGGCTGGGGGTTTATTTAAAACCTGTCTAATCATCCGACTGCTTGTGTTTCTTCGCTTGTCGCACTCAGATTTCAGGAGTTAACTTTGTAAGTAAAATGCAATTTTTACCAAAAGCAATGTGGCCAAACTGCAATTCTTGATCACATAGACTTAAAGCTCCACAAATCAATATTTTTATTAATGCAGATTTAAGATAAATATGTTTAAGAAACTGTTAACAAGCAGTGTTAACTATATTCATCTGTACAGACTACTGTAAACCTTATTATCCAATCACACACAGGCAACCAATAATTAAGAAAAAATACATTTACATAACTGACAGTAATTCAATTCTCATCTCAGTAGCCTACATGCCTGCTTTGATGCATGCACCCTCTGTGACTCTGCTGCCAGTAAAGGTGACACATGCTGTCACAATGTCAGATTGCATTCAGTCATTTACTTGCAGCCAGTGGCCCCTGATGTAAGCTTACACACATTAAATTCTTCTAGGTAACTGAATGCTGCGGGCAGCCATGCAGGAGCCAGCGTCCATGAACCCGTCGAGGGTTATAAAAAGAGCGGAGTGCAAGCAAAAGGGCACTCCCTCTCTGTTCCTTTGCCTCTGTCTCTCTCTTGGCCTCCATCTGCTCTTACTCATATCCATCTATTATCCAGTTCTGATAAAAACCTTAGTAATAAATGGTAATATAATGTTATAATATTGTGTTATTGGTAAATTTTGCATATAGTTAGACAACATAAAATTAAATGTATAACAAGTCTATGTGGTTGTCTAAGCTGCATTGTCCTATTTTCTTGTGTGGCATTATGGAAACCCTGACAATGTAGCATTCATCTGGAATAAAACAAGTGGTATTGAGGAGTTATGACTGACCGTTGCAGCCACTGCCTTTCCTTTAGGCTAATTATTCTGCACATAACTAAGAAACTAAAATTGACCTGAGTTCTGAGCTCTGTCTGATTATTGCAATTAAACTACTTATGACTTAGACTAACTATGTCTGCTTGTTTAGTCAAGATTAACACATTTTTGGCTAATGATCCTGATGCATATTGAGGTACTTTGACTGTAGTCAGAAGTTATATAATGTGTAGTTATTATCTTGTATTTTCTTTGTCTTTATACCAGGTTTACTTTAAAAACACCATTCATTCTCTTTGTGTCTCAGTGATTCACACATAATTATATTGAGTGTGTATTGTAAACTTGCCTGGTCCTGTTTAGCCATGAAAAGTTCCTGAGTGGGATTTTACCAAAAAAGGGATAAAAATAAACCAGCTGTACTACTTACAAAAAATACTGTAAAACAAGAATCTGTATAGAAGAGAAAAAAAGGCACATTTGTCTGTCTAGACAGAGAACAAGAAGTATAGAGAGATGGGATGGCAGAGAGAGAGAGGGAGAGGTCTGCTCTCCCATGTGGATAGAGTGTCGAGGTGTTGAAATGGCCCATTGAGCCAGAATGTCAGCTACACACATCAGATAGGACGGAGCACTGATCTGTCCACAGCTCATGGCTGCTGCACTGCTCTCCATCGCCTCTCACCCACCGTCAACACTTCAGGCCCAGTGGAAACCTTGCCACTGCACACGCAATGCATACACATGCTTTAACACTTCTGCACGGTGAGGGAAGCAGTACATAGATGTCAAGTCTACAGATACATTTTAATCTAAAGTATGTTTTTTTTTCCTTTGCAATTTTGAAAATGAACCCGAACCCACTTTGCCCACATTGTGACACACCAAATCCATTGCCATTGTGAAGAATTCAAAGGAATCTTTTGCTCTGAAATGCCACGTCCTTAACAGAAAACGCATGGAAAGCCTTCACAAGGCCAACATTGTTCCTCAGGCCTGTTAAAATGCACATGGAGACGCCGCGGAAGGGAAAAAGCCTTACTGTAACACTGTGGGTGAAAATTCAGGCCGCTGGCAGATCTTTAGAAGTGGGTGAAGAAAATATGCCCAATTATTTATGAGGTATGATATTGGTGTGGAATGCAGTACCACAGTGGCATTGCTTTTTAGACAATGGGTAAAGAAAAAATAAGCAATTTAAATATTTGGATCACATTGCCAGACACAAAGCAAAGTCTTGAACCAAAAATATAGTGATAAGAAAAAACAAAGCAGTAGGAGGCAATTCAATAAGAAATCAATCAACAATGTGAGCCACTTAAAGGCACTGACATATTACTCAAATTAACACACAGAGTTGTGCAAGAAGCAAACAGCCTAAGGGAAAAGAATCCAAAGCCAGATATCAACGGTCTGTTTAGCATTAACTCCACAAATTCGTAACGTATTTTCAGGGGGAACATAGATAAGTGACTGGTCTCATGCTACAGTGGTAGTGTATCACCCCAGACGGTGAATGGCACTCTATATGAATGATAAAAATCTGATATAAGGTGTCTGCAATGCTACACCATCCTGCCTGCCAAGTGAAAAGCTGCACTGCAGGTCTAATGAGCAGAGAAACAGCAATGTGTTCGACGCGCTCTGTTGATGATGGAGCTCCCACTAAAGCCCCAGCTAATTAAAAGCCACCACGGTGTTGCAGGATTGAGCCAAAATAGCCTCCAGACCCGACTGCTTGATGGAGCCAAACATGGCTGCATTGTGGAGATTTCAGTCAAGTACAGAGACAAATTGCAGGCTTAGCAAGATGACGAAGAAAACGTTTGTCTTTCAGCAGCGGTATAAATGAAACCCATGGGAAATTACTGCATGAAGAGGATGCTGACAAATGCTGAAAAGATGTCACAGGTATTTTTCAGACAGGTCATAAATAGTTTTATTTTTTTTATTCTAGCACTGGGATCTGCATTATTTTGTCCTTCAAGATACTGACATTTCATTTAAAACTTGAAACTAACTAATTCATTAGTATTGAAAAAGTTTTTAATAATCCTGCTGCTCAAGAATTTGAGATCTTATAACAGTGTAAAACGTATTATCATCTTATAAAATATGATACATTGATACGTGGATTTATCTTTCCAGCAGTCTATGTTGTCGTTAAAATTTGCTCCAAATTGAGCAGTTAAAACATTAAAATACTGTACTTAATCTACTGACAAATTTAATAATAATACATATACTTTTACTTAATGCTGCACTAATACATATTTTAATATAAACAATAGAAAAATGTAATGTATAAAGTGTTGGCTGTAGGGATGAAATCACAGAAAATAATCACCCAGAGCTTTTTAGCGTCTTTTAGCTCATTGTTTTGGCAGACAGACAGAGCTAGAGAGGTAAATGTAGTGCAGTATTTTGCAATTAGCTAAACAAAATGAATATTGGACTTACATTCATCAGGGTGCCAGAAATACGACTCCAAATAAACGCTAATGTTACTACGTATCTGCTGGATGTCTAAATAAGCAACTGTTTTACCATATCAACTTTATACGGTGATAATATTGTGTTTTGTTTACAGCTTTTACAGCCAAGTGGCCAAAAAATCTATTAATGCAGGTTTACGGACATTTTGGTAATAATACATGTACTCAAGTATATTTCTGACTATTTTCAGATTGTGGTACTGCTAATTTTTTTTTCAGCACTGATTACAGATCAGGTTCATTACAGGTATAGGGAGGACTCCCTTCTCCCTATACTTATAGCAGCTGGCAGCTGTTTATGTTTTGGTTTTTTGCAGGTACATCAGTCAATCAGCAATCAGGTCATCTGAGCTCAACAGGAATATTATGTTCACTGGTTCATTTGAGGCAACAGGGAGCGTCGACTGCAGTGCATGATATGTGCAACTAAAACTATGACTGATTGCCAAGCTCCTCTACATAGGTAAATATAGCCAATGTTTCAGAAAGGTAATAACAGTTCTCTCCATGCTGATGGTGGTGCAACGGGTGAAGGCAGACCCCCAGAGTGTGACGTGCCCCTCAGCAGCCCGGGACATGTCAGCAGATCGCACCTCCCATCCAGTCCACGGCAGAGCAAACACAGGAACCACATCAAAGCAGCTGAGCCAGGCCACAGTGCCTCCATGTACCGGTTTGTTATTCTCCTCCAAAGGTTAATTACAGTGGGGCTTCAAAGGGCTGGTTGGCCATCTGCAAGGAATTTGAAATTTGAAGTCTAAAATTCCTGTCAGGCCAAAGGAAAAAATAAACAGAACAATCGATCAGTACGCTGCTAAATTACACAGCCTTCCGTTGTGGTTTGTGGGGGGTAATGGCAAGTTAATGTCTTACTTAGAAAATAGCTTTTGACCATGAGGGAGAAACTTGACACTTTCATAATCCAATCTGCAACATGGTTCACATGACTAGGTCCTGTGATGGCATATCACTGTGTGAACGGGCACAAACCAAATTAATGTGATATACAAATGCACTGCTGGAAAACATCTCTGTCATGATGACATCATCTGTGTGTCCATCAGCACAGATGGACAGAGCAAAGGTTTGTTTAAGGGAAGAGTGCAGGGTGGAGAGAGAACACAAAGACAGAAAGAAGAGGGATCCTCTTTGTAGAATAAAAGAGCTGGATGAAAAGAGGGAACAAAAAAAAAGAAAATACAAGGGAATGGGGAAGTTATGGAGGAATTCCTTTACACCTCCAGCCCTTCACACAGTCAAGATTTTCTACCCCAAGTCATGCAATAACTCGACAAGTGGCGACAGTGCTTTTCAAGGCCTGCTGCTGTCCCTGGCAGCTCTCATTAGTACTATGAATAGTCAGCTATTTGTGTTTGTGCAACTGAATCCTGGGCTTTTTATGACTGTTTACCATGGAGGGATTCTCGCTAAGAGCCCTTCGTACTATTGGGTGTCACAAATAAATGATATCCACCGTCAGAGCTGTGTGAAACAGTAGTTCAACTCAGCATTTGTTTTCCCTCCTCAGAGAACCACATGAGTGGGGTTTATTATATCAGCACATTTAAAATAGAGTCCGGTCAATCATAGGAGAGAACACCACATTAACCTTAAAACATACCTCTCAGTTATTGTCTAAACTTTCTCACACTGATTGCACCACTCTGTATAAACTGGCGCTGTGGTAAGCTTAAACAGACCACAAGAATACATGTGAATACTGCTTATACTCATAGGTCTGTTTGCCACTCGTCAACTTTCCCAAACCTGCAAACCACTTCTGTTTATTCTAATAAGGCACATAGGGCTGAAAGAGAAGCATTAACTGGGTATAGTACTGCAGTTCCCCTCAGTCTGTATTTATTATTCTTTCATGGAGTACAGGCGTGTCTAATTGCTTGAACAGGTATATGTGTGTGTGTGTGTGTGTGTGTGTGTGTCCCAGTGTTGGGCTGTGAGTACACAGGCTATATTGAGAAGAGGGTCCCTTGCAGAGCAGCACAGCCTACCTCCTTTTTTAATGATTCCTGCTTGTTGTTTTATGTGTCTATATTAAATGGAACCACATGGTATCAATAGACTTCTACACATGTGGAGAAAATATTCTGCCTTGAAAATGCTAGGCCCACTTTGTTCAACGCATGACAAATCGATAAATGAAAAGTAGGCATCACCCCTGCAGCTATTTAATGCTCCTAAAACCCTTGTTTGCCTTGAAGGTCTTTCTGTGCCTTGACGGGTTGACAGGTAGGATTAATCTGCAGTATTTACATCAGAAGAATGTTTTTGTGCAACCGGGGTGTGTTTCAGTGACGTGTGACAGTCTGGACAATGCAGGTGGCACTGTCGTTGAGTGAGTCACAGTCTGCGTACTCATCCACACAGTCACCCAAGCACCCATCAAAAAACTTTAGACCTGCTCAGCCACCACATTCCCTACATGCCTGTGCTAGCATGTTTACGTGCACACGCTCACACACACGCCATCAATGTGTGTGTAGCAGGAAGCAAAAATCCAACCACATGGAGATGACTTGCCCAGTTTTACACGACATGCAACATTCATGTCATTGCAAAAGAAATTACATGCCATCTGAAAATGAACAGAAAAAATGGCATTTAGGTGTGTTTAACATTAAATTTTCTCTCTGAGCAGAACTTTGACATTGAATGTGTTTTTGATCAGTGAAGCCTTCAAGTTGTTTCTACTTTACATACAAATAATCTGTGATACTTCACTATAAATGGTTAAAGGAACAGTGCAATATTTTGGGAAATATGCTTGTTTGCTTTCATGACGAGTGTTAGATGAAGGGATTGATGCCACACTCATGTCTGTATGCTAAATATGAAGCTACAGCTAGCAGTCGGGTAGCTTAGCTTAGCACAAAGACTGGAAACAAGGGAAAACAGCTTGCCTGGCTCTGTCCAAAGGTAACTAAATCAGCAGCTCTGAATCATCTCATTTGTTTATTCCGTCCAACAAATTAAGTGTAAATTGTAAGAGCGGGACAAATCTTGGCAAGAGTCTCTGCTGGTTGCCTGGCAACCTCACAGTGATGACAAGGCTCCAGGAAGTCACTGCTCCCAGTCAAGAAATAAGGTTAGATGGACAGAGTATGGCTAGTTGTTCCCTGTATGCTAAGCTAAGCTAATCCTTTGCCATCTCCAGCTTCATACTGTATTGAATGGACACATATGAGATTTGTTTAATCTACTCATCCATCTCTCAGCAAGAAAGTAATTAAGTGTATTATATGAAATGTCAGACTATAGGAGCAGGGCAACATTTTCGGAAATATTCGTTATTAGTATCAATTTTTTACCTGTGCAATTTATTAAAGCCAGTAAAGAGATACGTCCTTCGTTTTAAATCTAGCTTAGCTAAAAATTGAGTGGATTTCCATTAATAATATCATAATTTCATAATTTCTTTCTATTCTAAATTAAGATGACTTTTCTTGAGGGTCGGTAAGTTTCAATAGTTGTTATGGATGAAAGACAAAAGCGCAAAACACTGAAGATTAAAAACAGGAAGCTCAAAGATGCCAAGAATACCTGGAACCACATGCTGACTCGAGATCTGGTCTCAACAAGGCCATTTGTGTCTCTCTCAGCTTGCTTACTAATCATATGATAATTGTTTAGTTATGTACTGTAATTTCATTACATGTGAAGCAGATTGTATTTATTAAATAGAGCGTGGACGTAATGGTAATTTTATGTCAGTTTATAGCAAAATGGATGAATAATTATCATAAATAATTGCAATCTAATATGATTATTATAGGTGAACCCATACAGCCCTGGAATGTACTGTATAGTAACCCACAGAAGACATTGAGGTCAGGAAGGGTTGTGCAAGAAAAAAAAAATATATATATCTGAAGGAACAGGATAATCTCTGTGCTCTCTGCTCCTTATCAATTATCACATTGTCAGCTCAGTTCAAATAAATCACTTCATACAAGATACAGCTACCTCCTCACTCAACTGTACCCTAAGGAGGAGATTTCACTGACATGGCAGTAGAAGAAGAGTGATGTTTTTAGATATATCCATCAGCAGCATCAGTAGTAAATCTTCATCATGTTTATGGCCTCCCGGTGCTGAGGGAGCAGGGGGGCAAGAACGTGTCCTTCAAAAATCCCTCGACCAGTTTCCTGCTGCGTCTTTTTCTATTGTAGGGGGTGCTGAATAAAATGCAAAGGTCTCACTCAGTCCATCCTGTGCTGTGAACTAGCTTTGAGTAGTATGTAAAGAAAGCATGGAAATATACCCATGTAGTATTTAGATCAATGAGAGCTTTCTGTTCCTTTTACTCCAATGTACAGTTTGAACTCAATTAAACTCATGGATCTCCACATCTGTGTTGTGCAGAAGTGATTTAATCTCTAAGGAAACAAAACAAAAAAACAAATTAAAATATAGTGCAACATTTTGGAAAAGGAGTTGCTTGCCATTGCTTAGATGAGAAGGTTGATACAGTACCACTCTTTTATCTGTCCATTAAATGTGAAGCTGGAGCCAGGAGAAATTTAGCTTAGCTTAGCATAAAGACTGCAAGCAGAGGGCAATAGCTAGCTTGGCTCCAGGAAGTCACTGCTCCCAGCCAAGAAATACTCCAGCACAAAACACCACAACTTCACATTTTTATACTTCAGATTCTGTTCTTATTAAACAAATTATATATAATGTGTTAAGTAGTGAGCTTCAGAGGTACTGGTTGATGTTTTGTTACCTTTAGACACAGCCAGGCTAGCTGTTTCCTCCTGTTTCTGTTTGTCTCCTGGCTCCAGCTTCATATATAATGGACAGATACAAGAGTGATATTGATTTTCTCATCTAACTCTTCACAAGAAAGTGAGTTGAAAACTTTTCATTTAATACATTCAAACTGGACTTTGCACCTCTGTTTCAAAAGAAATATGCTACAAAGAATGCATCAATAACAACAACAAAAAGTGACTTGCCCTGACTATAAATTAAAAGCCTTAAAATGAATGTGAAATAATAACTTATTTATCATATAATATTTATCATTCTTCATAATTTATATGAAATCCCTTATTATTTGTGACTCAATTTTTTTATTATTATTATAACTGCATTTACTAGATAAGATTGTCAGTGTGATTCGTAACACATTCACATGAGGTTCTGTGGCTGAGGTGAGACCACCATTGGAGATAAGCGCCACCACTTAGCTTACTCCCATCCACAAAAATGATCATAAAGACTAAAAATAAGATAAACAACAGCAGGCAGTCTAAACACAATTCAACATCCTCCAATATAACTGTCAGGCTATATTTCACAGCTGCCTGTTTAGTAGATTGATTAGATTTAGTATGATTTTATGCAGCAGGCAGGTTGAGAATTTTAGAGTTGATTCACAGGGAGTTGAAGTAAAGCTAATACCCAGTATTCATGTAACTCATTCATTTGAGTTCATTCATTTTTTAACAAAAATAATATTTCTCTAGGTGGAAAAGGCAAGGTAGTCGCGTGGAAAGGAAGGAGGGAATGTGCTGACTACATAAACCTCTCATCTCATACCTCAAGTGCCATGATAACTCTCAATCTGTCAGTCAGCAGCCTGGAGCGCAAGAGTTGAAGAAGCTTCAAGTTACAACTGAAATGCAATATTTGACCAGCAGCACAATACATTCAACAAGATGGTAAATACAGTTTGGTAGAGTGATGACGCAGATTAGGGGAACTAAAATCATAATAAGACGGCCACATGACAAAACAACCCAGACTCCCACTGCAGCTATAAATCACCTCTGCTTTTTAATCAATCAAAGGAGAAAAATGAACATCCCACGCCAACAACTGCACATTAAATTCATTAACTGAGTTCTTACAGTAGAGCAGCGCGTAGAGAGTGGCATTTAAAAAGTCATTTCTAATTCCATTGAAAATAAAACTTGAGCTGTCGTTTGAACTCCGCCCAGTCCCATTTTCTTTGCGGTGTTTGGGCTTTGTGAGGGATAAAGGGGCCCGTGATAATGGACCAGTTGGCCCACAGAGCAGAGCAGCGAATAGAAACAAATCGTTCCAAATCCCTCCTCTCCAACTCAAATAGGGCCCACGGTTTAATGGCAGAGTTGCACTTGCCACAACATTCAAGGCTCTTTATAGCTTACATATGCACAAATCATATTATGACTTTCCTCTTTGGATGCTCAGGGGCTAATGGATAGAGTCAATGTAAAAATATTACCATTGTGGAGGGAAATGACCCATGAAGGGCTGACTAGGAAACAGCTTTCTCACTTCTGTCTGACCCGCTGTACCCGCCTGCCAAGCTTAACGGACAGCATACAGAGGCCGAAAGAGGTAGCAGCTGTATGCTGTGCTGCTGTTGGCTGCCTGTTAAAGCCACCCACAGGTCAGTCAGGGTCAACGTGGACTGGTGGGACAGTGGTTGGGACGTGACCTCAGTCCAGCTCCACACAGCTGAACAAGACTCGCTGCCAAAACCTGGCTGAAGCTCAAGTTTGGGCCACAGTATCATCTCCTACTCCCTTCATCACTGCAGGAAGAATTCTAGGAAACTGAATTGCAGCGGTTTGTCTAGACGGGACACCAGAGAATCGAGTTCCAACCAGGTTAAATAATATTTCCAGAATATTCTTGGCCTTTTTAAGTTGGTGTACCAGATGGTTTGCTACTGTGTGTGTATACTGTAATTAGTGCCAGAAAGGGGCAGAAAAATCGCATAAAAGGATTTGAACACCAGTTTAGCATACAGTACTTGCCAATGACAAACATTCTTCTGTAGCTGGTACTTGTTGAGGTAACTCCACCTAGCTGGTATCACCAAGAGATTAAATCAAACATCCTGACAACACCTCCATGACTAAGTGCGGGGAGTAATGATGTTAATTAGTGGGACAAACAATCAACATATCTTTATATTGTAGTACTTTTTCAGTACACTGGCACCAATATGTTGACATTTTGGAGGCGTGTCTGTTGGCTCAAATGCACACTGCTACCTATACGATTACCCATAACACCCTTCTCTGCATAGATCCACAAAGACGTTTACTTGCATCTTTCTAGAGTTGTAATTCTGCAAGCCTAAGCCTGCTCCCCTGTGTAAAAGAAAAGCATACTATTAATGGGAATAAGACAAGTGCAATAGTAAAGTCAAGGCAAATGCATTTATTAAGCACATTTAAACACAACACACATTGACCAAAGTGCTGTACAGGTAATTTGCATGGAAAAGCGCACTATAAAATTAGAGAGCAACTTACAAACATAATACACACAGCGCAAAAGTACCGGCACCATATCATGATGTACCGGAAGCCAAGGAATAAAAGTGTGTTTTGAGCCTGGACTTAACTGCAATGGAGGGAGCAGTTCTGACAGAGAATGGGATGCTATTCCATAGTCTATAGGCAGCAACAAAATAGGCTCAGTCACTTCTGTTCTTTAGCCTAGACTGTGGGATAGCCAGGAATCCCAGGTTAGATGACCTGAGGCACCTGGAGGTAGATAGGGGGTAATGAGGTTAGGCGGTTTCTAAATGGGCAGGCCATTTGAAGATGAAGAGGAGAGCCTTGAAATCGATTCTGAACTGCACTGGAAGCCAGCGTAGAGAGGCCAGAATCGAGGTAATATGGTCTCCCTTCCAGTTACTTGATGGCATGATATGAAGGCCTGGATGATCTTCTCAACATTTTTGAATGAGAGGAATTACTTGATTTTGGCGGTGGTCTTTTACTACTGCATTTAACTGCTTGTCAATCTTAAAGGCGGAGTCAAATATGACACCAAGGTTCTTGACATGGAGTTTAACAATGGAGGATAGGCTGCCTAGGTTGTTGGAGATCCCTTTGATTTTCTCAGGGGGGCCAAATAGGACAACCTCAGTCTTGCTCTCATTCAGTTGCAAGAAATTTTGAGCCATCCAGCACTTGATGTCCTCAAGGCAGTCAGTCACTGTTAAGACCACTGATAAAGATGCTCACAGACAATAGACAATAGAAGCAAGCACAAAATTAAAGATAATCAATCAGGAAGGGCTGAGTTTAGACATGAAGCAGGTTGTTGTGGCTGGATGAACATGAACAGTAGAAGCACCCAGAGAAAATACCTTGAATGCTCTATTCTTTTAAAAACCTTAACAGCTGCACACAGGCACGATTGGTTAACTAGAATAAGACAGGATTATTTTCTGATAGACAGAGAATATATATATATTTGTTATAACAATGGTGTTTGGCCTGAGATGTGAGAAGTAACCTGTCAGTCAATTCAAGGTCATCAGGTGGTGCCATGCATTAGCCTTCACAAAAGGAGGGGTAACAGTGTGTAAAAAAAGTGTATAAAAGTGAAGCCCTGTACACTGTATGCTCTGTCTCTTCATCTCTTCAACTGATTTGTGCTTGCTGTAATTGTTGATTTTTCCATAAACTCTATTTACATTTGAACTCAGTTGATTTTTTTGCAGTATAGTTAAGTGTGTTGAAGATCCGAGAAACATCTGGTCCCTCCTCGAAATGCCCTCCCACATACCGTGGGGTCTAGGTTGGGTTTTTTCAGGAGGGGCTGAACCGAAGCATGCTTGAAGCTGTTTGGAACAGTGCCAGTAGCCACAGAGCTGTTGATTAAAAATCTCACTCCAGCCAGGTACCCAAAGTTGGCAACTCTGAATCAGGGGCTCAAAATAGAAAAGCCAAGGTACAGAGATAACACAAAAATGAAAGGAGCAGTGAGGCAATGGCCAAAAGAAAGGGCAAAGAAGCACCAGATGGGATAGGCAAAGGTGACGAGCTAGAAAATAAAATTTGAGCTATTTTAACCTTTAAGTAACGTGTTGATTTAACTAGATAAAAAAAAACACACAGCTGCGCTGCCTTTTTAATTTTTATTTTGCAACCTGCTGGTATTCATGTTTGTATTTAGTGAATTGTTTGGCTTGAGTGGGTTTGGATGAGGGGCCCAATTTGGAATATTTTGTCCCCCTGTTCATAATTCCTAACAGCCGGCCTGACTGAATAGGACTTTGGGCCTGTAAGAGTTGTTTGGAGAGATGAATTTGGAAAAGTATTTTAGCTCTCGCAGCCTTAACTGCATCCTGATATTTGAGATGAATGTCCCTCACAATTTCAAAGAAAATAAGAAGCTTCTTATTCTTCCACTTCATTTCTGCCTTTCTGCATTCCCTCCTTGGGGCTCTGGTGGTGTCATTGAGCCAAGGCAAACCTTTTGGCTTTTTCAATTTAAGGGATAGAAGTGCAGGTGGAATACAGAAGCAAGTTCCTCCATGTTGAGATGAAGGGGATAAGCCTCAATAGTGCAGATGTTTGTGGCAGCTATGAGGGCCTCTGAGAATCAGGGCTTTATCAAAAGTTTAAAAGGTTGAAAACTTTATGTCGTATTGAAATTAAAATACTGTAAACTTTTTAAGAAGTTAGTATATATACCTTTGGTGTTTGGTTTGACTTGTGTACTTAATTTTAAAAAAAAATTGTTTCTCTTTATGCAGCACCAACAATAACAATGTTGCTACTGGAAATTTTTTTGGTTCAGTAGCTGTAAAAAGAGTATAATGTCACTTTAGATGTTGTTAGCCGTTGCATTGAATTTCCTCATATTTGTTTTTATTCTGATGTGTGGTCTAAGTATTTAGTAATTGCTCGTAGTTCCTTCTACAAAGAACATGATATGATATGAGTAACGAGAGAGGTACTGTTAAATGTTTTCTGCACTATGATCAACTGAAATCAAGCAAAGGATCTCTCAGCAGTTTGGCATTTAATGTAGAATTACAAAATATTCAATGCTGTCTTTCTTTGCCAGCTAACAAACCTGCATATTTCCTCACACTGCTGTACACCTCTAAGCTCAGTGGCAAAGAGGTGCATGCATGTTATTAGGTTGTATATGTGTGCGAGAATGCAATTTCTTTCATTCTAACAAGTTGTGGCAAGAGCGTTCGGTGTGGCATTGCAGATACGCCCTCTCCGTAGGTCTCAGTTTGTGGCCTTTTTATGTATGTGTCCTAGTGTTAATGTGTGTGAGAGTGTGTGTACAAGTTGAGACACGGGCATCTAAACACAGCCTGTTTACCCACAGCTGTGTTGAGCAACAGCTCAGAGATGAATGAGCTTGAATGAGTGTGTTGCAGAGAGTATCCTCCCTGAGGCCCGAGGCTAGACAGCGGCTGCAGAAAACAAGAACCTCTGTCAGCGTGTGTCACGACAGACAAGTCTGACTCACAAGTCTACCATCAACAAGAGCTTTGAGGCACTTTCAGCTCAGGTCCATTTTTAAATAAAAATATTGCCTGGCTTTTCAAGACACCCCCAGTGTCCTACATGCAACTGTAAAAGCAGGCATTGAAAAGGCCTCTGCACTGATCCACTGTCAGATGACAAACAGGAGGTATGAAGATTGACATGTGCTGGGAACTGTGATGGACACACGGACATTAACTCACCAACTTCCTAATATGGCCACCCACTTTACATGACATGACTGAGCCAGAAGGGAAGAGAGCAAAGTAGGAAGCGTCAATCAGCAGAAAGAGGTCCATTTCCAAGAGTTCAAAGGTCAGCACTTCATTAAAGAGGTTATGTCAGACTGAAGATGGAATACAAAAGACATAGGGCTGTGGTCAGAGACAGAAAGAAAGTGTATGAGTGAGTGAGTAAGTGAGTGTGTAATGAATGAGTGGCTGAGTGAAACCGAACGACTTTGATGATGAAGAAAGAATCTGAGATGGAAGAGGAAGGAAGTAGGACAATGTGTGGTGTGACAACTACACAACATAATGGCTAACTGGGATTTTAAATAAAAAAATGTTGTACAAAAAACCTGACGGTGTATGCCAGTGGTTTTCTAAATGTAGACCACATTTCCCATAAAGCTTCCAGAGTTTCAATGCAGGACCAGGATAGAACCTCACCACACAAAAGGCCTCCTGAACGCCTCACCCAGGATGCTCAACAAGTTGGAAACACATGTACGGCGTGGACACTGCAGGAAGAGCACATGAACACATGGACAGAAGTTTGTAAAAAGCAGCTGAGTCAGGAAGTGGTTTGTCACCAGGGTGCAGTAAATTGTCCTCCACAGCAGATCCTCTGACCTCTGGGGAATGGGCAGCCCCTGAAAACACTCCACCTAAAGTCTACAGCCCCTGGTTCATCTAGCACCTCCTGTGACTGGTGCTCAGTTTTGTATTTCAAGACTCTGCAGGGAGAGAGAGAGAGAGAGAGAGAGAGAGAGAGAGAGCGAGAAATGGAATGAGGAGGCATGATAATGCTGATTGCTTCTGACAGAGGCACTGAGAGTGATTATAGATCTGCAATACTGCATGTAACATTGTACCCAGTGAGTGAGAAGAACTTGGCAAGACTAGGTCTGAATGCACAGATCATGCTGTTTTAATTATTCCACTCTGGGTCAGCAGCGGTTTTCTTAAAACAAAAGGAAAACAATCTAAACAGGTATCACTTTTCAGCAAAAGGTGAGTTTTGCTGCTTAAAAATTCAACTTTTCAATTGTAACAAGACGATTGTGTTAAAAGTCACATCCTCTAGCTTTAATGCATGATAACACAGAAAAAAACATAGTTGATGACTTCAGTAGTTTTAAATGCATTTAAACTAGCCTGTTAATACTTAATACATTGTATAAACTGTTAATAAACTCTTTATAACACACTGTAAAATGTTACTGTAAGGCAATATGAAATATGTATAATTGGTTCTTCATACATAAAAAAATTAAATAGAACTTTGCAAACAACTTGACACATTCCTACAAATTATTATCACTTCACAACAGCTTTAATCTACAATCTAAAATGGATTTGGGTGATTATAATTCCATCCTTTATTTAGATATTCCAATTGATAAACAGTTCAAATTCCTAATGAGTGACCCATTAACATTTGAATTATTTCTAACACATTATAATGTAATGTAATGTAAAAACAAAAAAGACTGTTTGCCACCAATATTCCCAGTGACTGGACACATAACAACAATAATATTCACATCAATCATCGGTTACAGTGTAATCACTATATATCTTTATGTCAACCTTTAAAAATAAAGGTTCATCACAATAGCTTAAGAACAAGCAAGCAAACAAAAGCTAGACCTTATGGTTTTTCCCACACACACACACACACACACACACACACTGGGGGAATTCCTTAAATAACATTCAGGCCAAAGCAGACATGGGTGGTCCAAGCTTGTCATTATATCCCTGCAGGCAAGAAGGCAAACACAAAGCACCATGGGAAACACAACCTACCCTGATGGCAGAGCACTAGAGCTGCTCTTAATCTGGCAGCAGACAAGTCATGAACTGTATGGTGAAAATTTATATTGTAGAGAATAAATCCCTCTGTCACTGAAGAGGAAGTCACAGCTTGTTTGTTCTTCCAACAACGTGGACTGGATCACTTTGTTCTTATTGCAGGGTAATAAATATTATGTTACTGTGGTGAGTTGCTGTCCCGTTGCCATCAGTCTCAAATTGTTGCATTTGATTTTGTGCCTTAAGCTACCAATGCACAGCTAACACTCAAACCCGAACCACAGTCCTGAGCAAACACACTGAGCAAACAGGCAGGGCTGTTGTCAGGACCCAAGAGCGGGACTTGTTTATGCTTCAAAAGCACAGAGAGCAGGGCAAAGGGCAGGGCCTTTTCACAGCAAGTGTGGAGATGAATACCTCTCAATGGAGATGAATGGGACAAGAAACATAAACAGCTCTTATCTCTCCGTCCTCTGCCACTGCTGTGACTTTTCTTGTCTTCCTCGACTCGCTCACATGGCTGTGTTTGCTCCCCTGCCGAGCACGGCTCACCCTGTGACCACTGTACACCTTGTTTAGTCAATAAATAACACTGTGGATCGACACACTGACACAAAGCACAGACTGTATCTCTGTCCGGGTTTCATTTTTCTCAGGGTGGGTGCTGTTGACACTCCCGCTCCCTGGTATTTGTCTGACAGACCTGTGACTCATCTGCACCAGCCGTATCTAAACCAGAGACTGACTATTGACTGTCTGCACACAAAGTCAATTTTTTGATGACATCTCATGTATTTAAATGATCTCTGCATATTTACTTAAGCAGAATATAGATCCAAATGTATATAGACAAAAATCCATACACTAAATCTGCACCACTGAGCATGTCAGTACACGCAGTCAGTCACATATCTGTCTGTTACACATTGAACAAAGCCCATTCTCGTGTTTACCTATTGACTGTTCACACAAAGCTGTGAGGAAGTGAAAATGTCAGAGGAAGTGGCGTGCAGGTGAATCACTGATTACAGCTGAGAGTGGATGAGCTGCTAGCATGCAAGGCCAACAGCTGTGGAGCCTGAGGGAGGTCTCAGTAAGGAGGTCACAGAGTGTGCCGGCTGCACCGAACAGCACACCAACTGATCAGTTACAATGATTTATAACTGTCGAAATTGTGGAAAACATGTGAACAACAACCCAAGACGCTCATGCTTATTCATGTGCAGCAGCACAGCTTGTTAAAATGCAGAAGATTTAAAGTGGTACAAATTAAACTGGAATGTAGTAGAGGGCAAATGTCTGTAAATAAGGAACAGATTTTCATCGAGAGGAAGTAAAGGAACTGTAAAGATTTACATTTAAAATTACATTTTGAATTAAACACTGTTGAGCAGGAAATTTAGGAAGTCACAATTTTTTTTTCTAATTATAAATACAAAATAAAAATCATTTAATGGCCAACATTCAAGATATGGACACTCACAGAAATCTAATTATGTCATCATAGTGCTAATGCCTGTCTGTCTGCCAAATCCTAGTCAAATGTATTCATATAGTTTTGAAAAATAGAATGACCAAGAGACAGAGGAGCTTCTTCCCCTGGGTTTCTGTGAAGTTTAAAGCCTTGATTTTGAGATAATAACTGATTTGCTAAATCATTGATTGTTCAGCCATGGGAGCTTTTCTTGTTAATGTTAACTACCAATTATTCTTTACAATTTACTCCATGAACTGTACGTAGCATTACTTCCTACAAACTGGTAAACAGGAGTCTACAGTCACACTAGCAGCCCTGTTAGCCCTGTGCTTTGACCGAGTGCTAATGTCAGCATGCTAATATGCTCACAATAACAATGCTAACATGCTGATGTTAAGAAGGTTTAATGTTTATCATGTTCACCATCTTAGTTAAACATTTTAGTATGCTAGCATTTGTTAATTCACACAGAACACAAAGTACAGTTGAGGCTAATGGGAATGTCATAAGTTCTTTTTATAGTTTTTTAAGAATTTGGAAAATGTTTTGGTGAAATAAAAAAGATTTGTCCAGATAGTTAGCTAATGTTGCTACATTAGTTTCTTCAAATTTGGTCATTGAGCTTTGTTACTTAAACTTAATAACTAGGTTGAAACAATACAAAATTAACTAAGTTTGAAATACTGCATCAGTTCAGCAAATTTACTTATTTTTAAACAAAATGTTACAAATTATAACTCCAAACCTTTGCATGTAACTTTTAAATCAAGGTTAGGTTTGATCCAAAGCAATGAGATTAAGTTTAGCTAATGTACGTGGTCACAGGTGTCTCATTATACTTTACAAACATGAAAACAGTAATATCACAGACATTATAACCCAGTGAGCCATTTTATAGGCAGCCATTAAGAGTTGTTTTCAGGTCTAACATGGTCAGGTGATGTTGTGATTGGACAATCTATCTCCATAGAAAAGAGATTGTGAAGGAGGGGAGGAAAAAAAGCAGGGGTCTGCACACATTAGAACCAGATGCAGCCCGGCTCCAGAGAAGAGTGGTGCATTATGGGTTGAACTCTAAGGTCTGGATGGCATATTTAGAATCTGCCAGGCTCATCCATCATCAAGTCAAGGCACATTCATAATGCATTTTCAAACAGGCCAAGGAGAACAGAGCAGAGGTGTGCGGGTCACGTGAGCGTGCCAAGCAAGCGACTAATGTTTATGTGTACATTGTGTGAAAAGCAAAGTGGAGAATGGTCACCTATCTGCGAGATGGAGAAGATTCATGGCTGGGAGTCTGAAGAAGAGTGTTGTGTGTGGAAACCACAGTGACGTCCCCGCCGGTTCAAAACAACCTCCCTGCCAGGACCGGCCTCTCTGCTGTTTGTTTACATTGAGAGCTATTCCAGACAGCACGTGCACACGCCGACGTGCACGGCACACTGCACACCTCAAGAAAATATGTACCTCACACTGAAAATTTGGTCATGGAGACAAAATGAGTGTACTCCTGTCTGTTGGTCTGTTTTCTTCTCTTGCGCTCTTGCATGCAAACAAACACACACACACCTGCATTGGGGGGGGGGGGGGGGGGGGGGGGGGGGGGGGGGGGGGGGGGGGGGGGGGGGGGGGGGGGGGGGGGGGGGG
>JAVQJL010017187.1:0-33550 GCA_036024295.1 Nannoperca obscura | reverse complement strand
GAACGTTGGGTCTTTGTGTGTGTGGAAGTTGGTCTCGACCGGATCCATGTGATTGAGTGCCCTGAGATAACTTTGTTATGATATGGCGCTATATAAATAAAATTGAATTGAATTGAATTGAAACAAAATAAACAAGCCATGTTTTCACAAAAGGTGACAAAGTGCCTCCACATTCATTTTTCATTTTCTGTAGTAGTTGTAATCTTTGCCTTTAGTTACGACAAATCACAACGTCATTGCTGTATAACTGGTGTCACTCTATTCTATTGATGTTAGTGTGTTGTTAAAATGTACTTGAATGTGAAACAAATGCAGCAGCATGTGTTAATTGTAATAAGATGTGTGTGTGTATACAAAATAACCCGTCCCGGCCAACAGCAGGTGGCAGTGTGGCTGGAAGCTTCCTTTTCGTTTTCAGAAAGAAGGCTTGGGTTTTGTCAAAAATGAAAGTGTCATCTCACACTAACGCCCTAAAACATTCTGTGCAAATATTCTCTGCTGACTGATTCAAGTTGAAACTGTCTTGTTTTTTTTAAATATGCACTTTATGTCAAGCTCTTATTTGGAAGTCGCTTTGGATAAAAGCGTCTGCTAAATGCCTAAATGTAAATGTCAAATGTAAATATCAGATAAAAGGGACAATAGCTATCTCAGCGCCCCGAAACCAGGAAAACCTCAAACATAATTACAGCCTGAATCTGCGAGTTTCTCACACAAGTCTCTCTCTTTGAGATATGATGACCTATTTTTCACACACACTCAGATTAATACCAGCATGGATAAGCATACCACACTGTATCTGGGTCACTTTGCTTTACTAGTGGTCAATGCTACATTTAGACTTTGATGAAGAGATAAAAAGTACCTATATAGAAACTGGTCTTAGACCTAAAAGGTCAATACACACAAGAACATTAAGTCTAAGCCTTTACTTCACACACGTTTCAACATCAAGAGACATGTCGTGACAAATTCTGTTGTGTTAGGATAAATGGTAAAAATAACCATGTCAACACCCCAACACTAAGTTTAGAAAACACCCGTATTCACAAGATGCAGTGAACACTCACAACCTATGTGACATAACTGTAATATTGTGATGGAAATTCCACTCTGAGGAAACACAATACTACAATCTTATCAGAAATACCCACGAGACACTTGTGGTGTTAGCCAATAAAACAATTTCCTCAATTGTGTTTAAGTTTGTGTCCCTGTTGGATATTTGTCTTTTTGGTCTTTTGGCTAATACTAACCGCTTTAAAGACGTGGTTTTACGGACGTCAATGTTGGTCAGTCCGTCGGCCCACAACTTTGGTCCAGATTGAAATATCTCAACAACTATTGTATGGATTTAGATACAAACTTGTACAGGCATTCATGGTCCCCAGAGGACGAATCCTACGGACTTTGGTGATCCCCTTTAGCTTGTACCTGCTAAACATCCGCATGTTAGCACAGTCACTGTGAGCAGCTGACATGGCTTTGTCTTATATCTCTAATTATTCTTGTTGATTGTATGAATTTTGAAAGTTCTTTTATCTTTTGTTTTTATATTATGTATTCGGGCTGCAACCAATGATTATTTTCATTATCGATTCGTTTGCAGATTCTTTTTTGATTAATCAAATCATCGTTTAGTCTATGAAATGTAAAAGATTTAATAGCGAAGGAATGTTTTGTCTGAGCAGCAGTTCAAACCAAATTATATAAAACAAAAATTATCAGCAAATCATCACGTCTTATAATTTATCCATTAATTGTTTCCGCTGTAATTTTTATATTATCTTATGGCGTCTCTCAGCACTTAAAAAAAGCCCAACACAAACACAAAACATGTTTATCACTTATAACACATACAGTTAATTTTGTTCATGTGTTACAAATACCAACGAAATCTTCTGTTGTAGCAGCTTGTAGAGATGTAGTTTGTATAAGACTAAAACCTGCTGGACCAGTTAACCGCTGCTTTGATTTTTAACGGTTATGATGCACCTCTGAATATGTACGCATGATGTGTGGCAGGATTCAGGAAGTGGTGGCAAAACAACAAAGGTAGAAAAAGCAGAAGCGTGTCTGGCACAGTGCAGACAGCCAGACAGACGCACTGAACGTTCCACTGAGAGACTGGCATCCGCGAGGTAAGAGCACAGCTAGATTTCAAATTGTTCCACCGTACAAGACAACCAGCAACAAAACTGTTGCAGATACTTAATGACGAACCAAACGTGTGTGTGTAGCACTTTTGTTAAAATGTTTAAATTACAAAAAAGTCAGACTTTCATTGCAAATACATCTTCTCTCTTCGAAAATAAGAAGATGTAGGTAAGGGATGAGTGTAAAGGAATTACAAAATATGAATTAATTGTGTTGGGAGTGACTGATCTAATTTGAAGGAGCCTTGATCTTGATCACTGGAATGAGCCATCAATATACTATATACACAGTATGTCTGCCAACATTATCTACGTGTCTTTTAACATCCGTGAGGTCTAGTGGATATATATATTTATTTCTTTTCTTAGATGCACGACCACAGAGTGATAGTAGCTTGGGTTTTCTCACGGGCTAGCGTTCTCCGCAGACTGCAGACTAACTGCAGGTTTGTGTTAAATTGTGTTTAAATGACTAAACCCCCAGATCCTTAAGGGACTCTTTATTAGTGTTCACTTATAACACATTGCTGTGTTGCTGCAGGTGCCTAATCTGATATATCAAGATTGAAAATGTAACACATTTCCATTCAAATCTAAATAAACACCAAAGGAATTAATCAATTTACTTTTCTACTTTTTAATTCTACTTTCATTCATTTGAACTGACATTGAACAAATCGAGCGTGTGATGTGATTTAAAATAATACAGTATGTTCTCTTGGTGTTATTTTAGTTTTTTGCTTTACCTTAGACAGCAGACACAAAAAAACAAGTTCTCAGCTACTGAACCCACACAGCAGACAGGGTTTCAAGTGGCTTAGCACAGCGGCGTATTTTACATTATGTTCTCTGTGTGGGAACAAAGAGTAATGACAGGAAAGACAGATTCACTTTGAAATCATGACAAAGCTGTTGAAGTGAAATGAATTATTTCCCATGCAGCAGAGGCAGCGACACCATGACAAGCAACTGTTCATTTGAAAGGGTGGACCAGCTGATGAGATATTTGGAGCTGGCCATCTACATCCCCATATTCCCCTTTGGACTGTTCCTCAATGTTGTAGCGCTGTTGGTGTTCTGCATCTTTATGAGAAAATGGACGGAGTCAACCATCTACATGACCAGCCTGGCTCTGATGGACCTGCTCCTCCTCTTCCCTCTTCCCTTCAAAATGAACGCCACCTTTCACCTCTGGCCTGCCTACCTCCAACCTCTTTGTTCGTTCTTGGAAAGCCTGTATTTTGTTGGGATATATGGCAGCATCTACACCATCATGTGCATAGCTGTGGACCGATGGGTGGCTATCTGTCACCCGTACAAAGCCAAGCAACTGCGATCACCCAAAGTGGCCCTGGGGATTTGCATTGGGGTGTGGGCGATGGTGCTGGCAGTGATCTCTCCAACCATCTATCGCTTCAGGGAGGACGGGACGATGGACTTCAAGTGCTTCCACGGGTTCTCAGACAAAGGCTGGAGCCCTCAGTTGATCATCTGCCTGCAGGTGTTTGGGTTCCTGGTGCCTGCGCTGGTGGT
The DNA here is from genome assembly GCA_036024295.1 of Nannoperca obscura. Lineage (NCBI taxonomy): Eukaryota > Metazoa > Chordata > Actinopteri > Centrarchiformes > Percichthyidae > Nannoperca > Nannoperca obscura. The sequence continues at coordinate 29,861 of JAVQJL010017187.1, read as the reverse complement.
GGTTTACTGTTCGGCCCAGACCATCTGGGCCCTTCAGCAGTCCGGCCAGCACAGCCCCCAGAGCCTGGGCTGTGTGAAGATCATCTACAGCAGCCTGAGTGCCTTTTTGCTGCCTTTCACCCCGAGCCACCTGGGCATCCTCCTGCAGTTCCTGGTGAGATCAACCGCGAGTTCATTTTAAGTCAGCTGAACAGGCTAAAGTAAAATGACAGTAATAAATAAAGGTGACAAAACAACCTCAAGGTCCATTTAGTAGCTGTTCCGGAGCTTTCAGTCACATCACATAATCTTCATCAGCAGGTGGGGTTTTGCCCAGTTGTTTTGAATTGTAAACTTTTAAAGTTCCGTTTTTTTCTGACCACTTTAAGGACGTTTCGTCCATGTTGGCTCCACAAGTAAAGGTTTGATTCCAAAAAAGTATCCAGCAATGTTAAAAAAATCACAATTATTACACAATTAATATAATTATCTAAATAATTTAAGATGACTTTAGTCATTTATGTCCACAAGAGGAGTGGATTCCCAAATCAATCTTGCCCTGATTGTTTTCTGGGGGAAATCTATCGACAGTGTTTGTCAACCCGTGCATCAGGGGCACCTCCCTTGTGTTACATCGCTGTCAGATGTGGCGCTTCCTGCCTGTTTCTTTATACTAAATCAAACAAACTGCTTAGCTTTTATAGCATCACACATACGGGGCAGGGCTGTAACCAGGATAATAAGTATTTTTTTGCATGGTTTGTTTAGGAAAATGACAGACCGGTAGGCTTATGGTTACTAAGGCTATTTGATCATTTTCAGATGCATTTCTTGAGCGGCGATGATGAAGGGATGATAAAGCATATTATGCAATGTTCATTTTTACTTTTTATTTTACTATCCAACATGTCATCTGTACGGCTATATAGAATTATAAAAGATCCTGCAGCCGAGGCATGCATTTGAAAGAATTACTAATTATTGCCCTGATACTCGGATGATGGGTACAGCCTTTGTTTCAATGTAAGAGCAAAATCATTACTGGACAGTTTAACTGTATAACATGTAACAAGTACAACAGATGTACAAAGAGATCATCTTAGATAATATAAGAACATGCAAAACTACAGTTCACACTGCTGGGTTACCTCTAGACTTACTGTAAGATTTTAAAAGATTTTAATGATCTATCCTCCATTACAGGTGCACCAAGGAGTGATTCAGGACTGTAACAACAAGCGAGGGATAAGCCTGTTCCTACAGATAGCCATGTGCCTGTCCAACATCACCTGCTGTCTGGACGCCGTGTGCTACTACTTCATCGCTCATGAGGTGAGGAGCACCAAAAACCCCTTCAGGCTCTCAATGATCAACCAAAGAAGACCAACCTTCAGCACTTCAGAGGTCTGAACAAGGGACAAAGACAATTGGAGTCAAGAGGACTGCCAGTAGGTGATCTAGGCAAATGTGGCATGCACTAAAAGTAGTAAAGAGTGTAAATGAAGCAGGTCAGAATGCAATCTCGACTAACCACAGTGCTGAGAGTGAAGCTTAAACAAAGTAGAAGGATCCGAGTAGCACTGACACATGATTTGGTCCAGTGACAGGAAACAGGTAGGCACATTGGTAACCTCAAAGAGCAAAGAAGGTTGCAATGGAAATCTACCAACAAGCCACAGTGCGACTTAGTTTTAAAATGATTTAAGGAAGAGATAGACAGCTCAAAGCACTCTCAGGGCATCCAGTCCTACACACTGGCAATGAGTGATGTGGGGTACGTTTCATTTTAAAACAGTAAAACTGAGCACCAGCAGCTCATTGCAGAGCTCTGTAGTTTACTGTGCATGAGCTCTGCAATACTGTGCATGCTCAAGAAGTCAGGTCATGGGTAAAAAAGGCACTCTTGCAGTTCTAAAGCGCTCGTTAAAGACAACCTCCTGAGATCAGGGCAGATACATTTCAGACCAATTTGGTTCCGTAGATACAGTTAGTGGATTGTGAAACGTCTTATGAGAGACATCTTATTGTGATAATGATAAAAGGTTTGGTTTACAAAGCATCTCTCATATATAAAATGAAGATTTACATAAAATGTCAACAAGTAAATAATTGAAACTGAAGTAAATAAACTCACAAATTCATTCAAATATTAATTTCCAAACTCACAGAACTTGTGTATAAATAAATCAACAAAACTGTATAAACTTTAAATGATACTTAAAACATTTCACAATATATTAATTGCCTTTTTCTTAGTGTGGTTCTTCAACACACTGTGATTTGTTTAAGAAATATGACTTACTTGTATTACAAGTAACCATAGCTATCATTGATCAATAAGTTACTGTAAATATAGCATTAGAAATATATTTAACCCATAAATTCTGGGTATTCTGAAATGTGTTTTTTTGAAATTAATTTGATGCAGAGAGAAGTAGCATCCAACCTGTAAACTATTATATCAATAAAGCCCGAAGGCTGAATGGCAAAGATGTTCAACTTGTATAGATATAAAATTGATATAAAATTTATCTTATTAATGCAAACTCAAATTGTGTTCAACAGAATTATACTTTCTCATAACTATCCAAATATAAATAAGGAGGCAACTTCAGGTGAAAGTTTTATGAATGCAAAGTGTGTTTGTTTGTTTTTATTTGTTCTTACTTGTCAATTTCCTTAGACACACATATATACATATATAGTCATGTCACATGTAAATATTATTTCATATGTACTTTCTATTTTATTTTTTACACTGTAGCTTCAAACATGTGCAATAATATTATTACGGTTGTTTTTATCAAGCTGATTTATGTGAATGCAGTCAAAGCTAAACCCAAATGGAAAGTACGTGCAGCTGCTTTCTGTCTTATTTGTTCATGATGAGTCACCTTGTGGTAGCGGTGGAAGGTGATCACATGCACTTGATTAGGGGATCTACTGTGTATTAATGCTCTTTTTACTGTATAAAATAATTCTCCTGTGAAACCAGAAACAAGTGTGAAATTGTGCTGTTTTTGTTTACATGCATTACTTGTGACTTGTTACTTTCATTTGGCACTATCCTCCTCTTTGTTGAGTTTCAATGTTATTTGGTTGTGCCCAATTCCGTTTTGTTTCTGTTATTTTGGTTTCTCTTTAATTTTTCCTCAAGTAAAATCAGTTTTTGTGAAGCCGTGGAGCTGCTTGATCTGGTAAAGCCCCGACAAACACATAATAGTGTAAAATGTAAAAAATATATTTATCAGAGCAAAGGCCTTTGCAGGAGGATAATGTAGATTTTGTTGGCACACAGAATGTGTTTGTATTTTCGTACTGTTACCGTTATAGTATTTGTAAGTTTTACTTCTGCGGCTGATGTCTGTTCTGAAACTTAAACTTTCTAGAAGCTCAAATTTATGTTATGACATGACACACGTCACAATTCGGCCTTTGAAAGAACAGAGAACAGAAATAATGACTTTACTCAATGCTTCTCAACAATTTGCATGAAATTAAATTGGAAACCATAATGTTCCTCTTGCATTTTAAAGTGAAATATGGCTAACCACAAGATTCATCTTGGGACGTGTGTCACATTAGCTACAGTGATGCAGCAGTTTTATGTTTGGTAGAGAAAATCCTACACAGCAAAACATTCAAATGTGGCTAGCACGTCTCACAGAAACGGAACTGATCAGGGCTGTGTGTTTGTCTGTTACATTGTGTCTTTACTGGCTGGGAGGAAGTTCACAAAGGAAAAACAGTCTTTGTTTCCCTTTATAAAGACTTTAAAATGTTTTCATGTTGGAACATTGTTAGCACAGTGATTCACAATCAATTATTCTAACCCATAATTTGCAGATTTGTATGAGTGTATGCTTTACTGCAACTGATACTGATGAACATTCAAAAGACAAGAAGAAAGTTTGATCATTTATTCTTAAAGCAGCAAGATATTACAAGAAAAATCGACTGTACAGCGAAATAAGGTATCCAAGACGATGAAATATGAACACATCAACGGACTCTCTCAACAGACACCCCAAATCATTTTTTTAAGTTGGGACAAATCAACATTGTACAGATTACAATGTTAATGCCAAGATAGGAAGGATTGGGAACTGGCAAGAGCTAAAGACAACAGGCAAATCCAAGTGAAAAGGAGGAAGAGCGAGCCAAAATTAGTTTTAGCCTTTGATATCATCTACAGTAAAAAGCATTCTTTCTAAATATTTCATAAATCCTTAATACTAAGCATAGCATTGCTGACTTCATACTTTGGTTCCTTCTGTCCCTCTGAAGCACTGCTACTAATTACAGTCTAAAGCCATTATATCCATGGAGTTGGAAAGTGATACCAAAGAAAAAAGAGAGACAAACCATAAAGAAATGATCGTTCACAAAACAAGTCGATTTCAGATAAAAATCTCTGCATGTAACAATATGTTCAAAATCAATTTACAGTATATATTGCTTAGGAACAATCAAAGTTATATACACCATTCATTAATGATATAAACCAACAAAGAAACGTCTGAACTACATGAGGTATGTTTTGCCATTTTCTGGCATTAAAAACTAAATAAAAAAAACAACCAATAAACAAATATTAACACAAGTGCACAGTGCAAGCAGCTTCCAAAGTATCCTTACCACCACCCATAGTGCACTGGGTTACTAAATAACAACAAGGACAAGTCTAAAATCAAACTAAATCAAGTCTTGAATGAAAATGTCCCAAACTGACGAACATTTACATTAACATCTTGTGCACAACATGACAAGCTACAGATATATCCAAACACATTTCATCCAAACATAGAGACTACCTGAATAAAAAAAGACATTAACATTGTACATTAACGATAAAAGAGCATTTCCAACTTGAGACAGAACAAAAAAAAAACCAACACAGTGAAACTGTTGGACAAATCTTCGCTCTTAAAGTGCAGTTAAAAGCCAAAAGAATTCAAGAGGTATGGTTTGGAATTGGCTTTAGTGAATGGCTGTGATTTCTGCCTCAGATTTAGATTCTGTCGCAGATGACGGTCTCAACCACAAAAGTGTTCTCGAAGTGATGGATGCTGTGGCACTTCTTTGTCTCACGCCTCTCAATACCTGAAAGAGAGTAAAGAAGACACATTTAGAAAACATTATTCAGCACTGAAACTGGAGGTTTACACTGTGCCTACAAGCAAAGTCCATTATTAATCAACAGTGGTGATCAAATCAGACCCATATATGTACGCGTGGGAAGTTTGTTGCATCATTTCTAACGCTCTCGCTCCAATCAAATGCAGCGACGACAGAGATATCACTGCTGTGCATCACTACCTCCTCCATAGTGTGTGGATGTGTCCGCTGCACTATGAGTGACTCACATAGCAGGAAGTTCCCAGGCTGGGCCCACATACACACACCGATATGATAACCAGGCTGCCAGGCTGTTAGAGGAGGGATTTTACACTGCAGGCACACTGTCGGAAATGTCCACTAGGAAGCCCCTATTTGGTTCTGGTTGTATTTGTTGCCTGCAGGGTCACTTGCTCTCTGTTTGCTCCTACACACCAAAACTGAATGCCGGATTCCCTGTGATTCACCGGAGGGATACTTTCCTCCTCGAGTTCAGAGAGAGGACCCAGCACACTTCACATGTCGCAGGAATTGGTGTGATAATTAAATAAGGGTGATAATTTAGCGGAAGTGACCCAGCACTCATTCTTTGTCATATTGGCCCAGCAGATAGAAAAAGGAAGTGGATGTGTGCACTCACGTCTGCGCTGGCTGCGGCGTCTCAGGCGGTAGGTTTCTTTGCCGTAGCAGAGCCTGTGGATGAACGGGCCCAGCTGCCTCATGTTCCACACCCTCCCTGTCACCACCATCTCCTCCTGTACGATGTAAGTCTGAGGAAGGTACGTCCCTCTCTGTGGCAAACACACACAAATGAATCACTCAGTCGATCTGTCTGTGGGAGGAACACTGCAGACTGGAAGATGGGAACATGCTGTCCTTCACTCTCTCAACACAGCCATTCATCTCTAACAATGCTCTCCCAACAGCTTTGCCAGTGACATCAACAGCGACTGCAGTGAGTGCCTCACCTTGACATTGACGAGCAGCTCCCACAGGTTCCGTGGAGGCATCACCAAAGATGTGTTCAGCTCAGTGATGTAGCATTTGTCCAGAGCAATGTCATGATAAGCTGTGAGGCCCTGGAATCAATGTAAGAGAAAAAAGGAGGTTAAAACCTAAGCCTTGATCAAACACTTTAACAAAAAGTGTAGTGGGGGGAAAAAACTGTGAACATATGGATTCCTTACCCTCTGAAAGTCGTGGATGATATCAGCAGGGTCACTGCCTCCAAAGTGTGGCACAGGTACACTGATCTGCTCGTAGTTGTCGTCAAGGAAGATGCCGACATTCTCCTCAAGTTCCTGCCGGCCCCTCAGAGGAGCGTACACAGAGTCCTCAAAGACAACCCGGCAGTGGAACAAGCTGTCTTCTGGGATCTGCTAATGGGACGCAACAGAGCTGAGTTAGCACAGTCTGTGCCAATGGGTTGAGGATATAATGTAAGAAAACGGAGGTAGGATGAACTGACCTGAGGTATAAAGTAGTAGCGATAGACGTAGACAGAGGTCAGCACCAGTGCTGACATTAAGGCCACCAGGCCAAAGGTGAGGCAGCAGAGCCCAGTTGGAAATGGTTTCTTGGGCCTGACAGGAAGAACCAGCTGCTCCTGTAAAGAGAAAAGCAGTTTGGTTAGAAGACAAGTCAGGGAAGGAAGTCAGCTAGACTGCATAAAGGCCACAAGTTTTCCAGTGTGTGCAAAATGATGCAAAGGACGTTTGAGTTTTCAGTTTGATATAATGGTGCAACCAAGAAAACCATGTCTTTAGTTTGATGTCCAAAAGATTAAGTCATCTGTTGTCACAACAAGTATGTTGCAAACTTTTTAAAATCTGATTTGAAATTAATTATATCAAGTTATCTGATGGAGTATCAGTGGATGCGATGTCCTCTCAAAGTCCAAATTGTAACAGTTAATTCTGACGAGAGGCGGTTGCCAAGTCGTTAGTCAGGCGAGGAGATCTGATAGACGTAGGACGGACTGGAATGAGGCATGCCAGATGCCCACCCACGGTCTCTCAGTCAATCTGCTGCCTCTCCCTACTACTGTTGCTATGGAGAGCGGAAGTAGGGAGAACAGATTGTGCCAGGCTCTGACGAAGATGCTGGCACGTGGCCGTCTGGGTCTATTCTTAGAGGCCTACTTCCATGCTCCATATTTGCAGTTAGCTAGCGCCCTCGGCGGGAATCAAAAACGAGAACAATTGCGTGGAGCAGGAGTCCCTCCGCAGAGGCGGACGTATTAATAGATCTACACACATTGGCTCTGACACCTAGCCCTCTGTCGCAGCCAATCTGAATCCTCACACCCATTGAGCTCATGTCTTATTCTACTGTTGACGTAACGAACAGGTGAAAAAATACTTGTTTGCAGAAGTGATGGATGCGTCATCAAGTGGTATTCGTTGTGTACAGTATGTTGGGGGAAAAGATGAGGCTCAGACAGACATCCATCCATTGTGTGCCAAATATCTAATTATGTTTAACTCCTGGGGGGTAGTCCAGGGTGGAGGCTAAGAAAAGCTGGACTGATGGTGACAAACGTGACTGTCTAAACATTTCATTTATGCTATTCTACAATCCCAACTCAGAGACAACACGAGCAGGCTAATTAAAGACCTAAGATTGTTTAAACAGTCAAAATAGTGTCATTTGTACAATAAACTACGGTACTCTCTCTATCTAGCTATCTTGATGCACAGTTTAATTACACCCCCGTGTTTGAGAATGGCAGCGAGCAGGGATCTGCCATGTTGCAGTGTAGTCTCAGGGAATCGGTTGCTATTGTGTCACAATGAGATGTTCAGTTTCTTTCTGAACCCCTTGGTTCTTCAAATGAACTCAAAGCTACTCTGGATCCCATTCATGTGATACAGGAAAAGCCTAAACTATACTGGAGTATTTGTGCTAATTTGACTCCTTAGGATTTTTAAATAATGCCAATTTTGAGAAAGAATAAAAAGCTCAACCGCCTTTAGACCACGCCCACTGTGTATATACGACACACTAGTCTTGGATTACCACTCACTAGCAGGTTCACGCGCTCTCTGGCGCTCCCTGCGGGATTCACACCGCATTTGACAGCTCTGCCGCTATTTGCACGCATACACTGATAAAAGGGGAGATTTTTTTTCTTTTATATATGCGTACTTCATGAACCACTTAATGGTGTCAGATTCTGCTGAAGGTACACACACACACACACACACACACACACACAAACACACAGGACAGCCATGCGCAGTGTGCCATCGCGGTGGCAGAACAAGGTGACGATATGTCAACATCCCTGTTGGTAGAGAAAATCCTGTAAAGAAGGGTCTCTTCCCTTGTTATTATTGCACAATATGCTATCCTATAGCAGGCGTACCAGCAAAAGCAACATAATGTGTGTGTTTTCAACCATTTAGTTGCATCATAAATGCAAGATTTTATTTTAAGCATATACAGTTTTTTGTTTATACATAAAGTTCTTTGCATAATGAAATAGATCATGGATTACCAGTATAATTCCAATCAAGTGACATGATGATGCATGGACCAACAAATCAAACGTTACAGCTATCAATAAACAGATTCGCGTTTCTCTACACAGCTAATACATGATTATGCAAAAGGTGCATAGGCTACTCGTCCTATAACGAGACACAAGACAAATGCCACAACACGAAACAAAGTGTGCAAACTCACGTGAGCCTGAGGTATAGTGATCTTCTCTTCATCCTTCTCTTTTTCGGGCTTCTGTGCCGAAACTGTCTGGAAAGTGATCTTCACCATGTTTGTTTGTTCAGTGTATATTTGCTGTATCTCGTATCTGATTTAATGCGCTGATTTCATCCACCGAGCCGGGGAGATTATATAGCGGAACACCAGTCTCGCCCCCGGGGCTCAGTGACATCAGAAGAGCGTCTTCTCTGACGAACAAGCGTTGTGTGGGTCTGAAGGAAAAGCCGCCTCGCCGCTGTCAAAATAAGAGTCCACGTCCGGCTGAAACGTTTAAATGTATCACGAAATACACAGTTTGTGGGCTCTGTTGCATACAAATACATAGGCCTGAATGCTTAAAGCTGTTAAGGGTGGAAAAACTAATTTCATCTCCCGTTTGTTGATTTTAGACCACGCCGTGCCCTTATTCTGAAGGCTAGCGCCCGATATGGTAGTGCTTTCCGTATTTTATTTAAAGCTGCATCTCCTTTTCTCAACCATGTTCTCAACACTATCATCCGGAAATGTAGGGATGTTTCAAACTCTCAGCCAGCTACTAGACTGCAATAAAGTTTGCACTAAGTCACTACTACTGATAATTATAACAACAATTAGAATAATGATACTACTACTAATAATAGTAATAATATATTTTTCTACTTATTTATATTTGTAATGCATGTAATGTACATGTAATGCATACAGTTTTGTACAGTACACTGTGTACTGTAAATTACGTGTGCCTTGGTTTGCGTATTTAATGAATATTTGAATGTAATGCAATTAATTTGAGCTTTTAGTATCGTATAAACCTGTATGAGGATGGGCCTTACAGTAAATTACATTTCTAACATAGGTCACTGCATGTGGTTACAAAGTGGGGTATTATTGTAGATCATTTAAAATATTTCTAAGTCAGAGTATAAATTCATGAATAAAACTTTGAAAATGTTGATCACTGCAATCCAAACTACACGTAGGCCTATTAATGTATAGCTTCCCTCAAAATGCAAATTGCAAAAAATAACATGCAAATTTGCACAGACATGAACACCGCTCTCGTCACTATATGTGAATAATCATAACACTGTGTCCATATGACTCATTACAGACATAAGCCACACAGTGTGTTAAATCGCAAAAATATAGGACATTCGAGTTGATGATACAACAATTTCATTTCCTGAAAAGCTCCACATACAAATTATACTAGAACAGGCAGTGAAAACATATTGTGAAACCTTCCACATACAGGGCTGGTCTCTTTTTCTGTTTGTCAGTACAATGGGGCCAGCACTGTTTCAGGATGCTTGTTCACCAGGCTACAGGATCTTTACACATGAGAGTAATGTACTTGACAAATGGCTCATATGATCCAATTCACATTAGTTGTTTGTTTGTTTTTACAGAGGGAGTGAACCACTAACCCAGTCCTCATAGGTGGACTGATGGCTCACAATCAAGTATGGAATAGGCTCAGCTGACTAATGATGCAATGTGAGAATTGGCAGATATGTGGTCTACAGTGATGGCACATTAAAAGAGAGTGTTTAACATGTTTACATTAAAGTGTAAATGTTGAAGAGTTTGAAGAAGTTGTTGCAAGAAGTTAGATATGTGTGTGTGTGTGTGTGTGTGTGTGTGTGTAGGACTGTTTTTAGAGTGTTGTATGTATTGCATTTCAATCAAGACAGCTGTTTTATCATTTCCACTGATTGAATAGGTTACATATTATTTGTTTCCACTGCGGCTGTAGAAGTTGGTGGTCATTGTTTGGGGCCTGCCCTTCCTTGCAGAATGTATCTATTAATCTGTACGTAGGTTCAGACTGAAGTTGGGGACAAAAGCTAACAGGACCACTGATGATTGGCGGGTACGAGCGTCGCGCGGCCCCGATGTGTCTTGCCTTCGTAGCCAGTTCACCCATTCACATGTAAATGAACCGTCATATATACCTAGTTCATGCCCCCTCGGAGCAGCCGGCCATCTGTCCCACCCATTGACAAGCCGTAACGGCTCTTTGGATTACAGACCGACCTCCAGTCCAGTGGGCTTCTGGCAGCGCCTGGGCTCAACTTCAACAACATGGCCCCCGTCCGTAACAACACAAACGGAATGGACAGAGGTGATGACTGCAGTGGGATCAAATCTGACAGAAAGGTAAGGGCCTTTGTGAGCAGCTACTGCCAGTATTTCCGTTTTAACTTGGCTGATTACAGACAAAGTAACCCCATTGTCCTTACTGTTTTTGCAGATGAGGAAACCTCTGGTCGAGAAGAAAAGAAGGGCTCGCATCAATGAAAGTTTACAAGAACTCCGAGTTCTCATCGCGGATGCAGACGTAAGACAACGTGTTATCTGTTTAGGCCCCTGCTTAATGTAGCGTTGTGCCTCAAAATGAACTAAACCGATGTTTTGTTTTAGCTAGCTTGTGTTGCGAGTGCTTGTTGCTTAGGCTTTTTTTGTGTCAACTGCTGCAGTTACAATCAAAGATGGAGAATGCTGAAGTGCTGGAGATGACAGTGAAACGCGTGGAGAGCGTTCTGCAAAACCAGGCCCAAGGTAAACACACATCTACGTTTACTTGAGATAAACGTTTCACCATTAACCTTAGTTTTATTAACAGTTCATTACATATCTTACTTTTTACCAAAAATATATAAAACATAAACTAGCATACATTACTCACATGCCATTCTTCTGCCGGATAACATATTTATTTAAAACTAAAGTACTAATTAATATATAACGGTTAGCGCATTAATATTCTAATCAAACTGTACTGCGGCCGTAGGTGCGCGTGTGCATCTTCGTCCGCGGCTCGGCCAATCAGAACAGAGAGCCCGACGTTCGTAACTGACCGTGTGTGGTTTTGTTTTGCTAACTTCTGAGCTAACTGTTGTTTAATTTCACCTTTTCGCAGAAGTGGACGCCGTGAACCGGGAGGCCTGTGAGCGGTTCGCCGCAGGCTACATCCAGTGCATGCACGACGTGCACACTTTTGTGTCCAGCTGCCCGGGAATTGACCCAGCAGTAGCCGCGGAGCTGCTGAACCACCTCCTGGAGAGCATGCCCCTGAACGACGAAGAGCGCCTCCGGGTGATGCTGCCGGACTTGGTGGCGGAGTGCCCCGGGAGTAACAGCACTTGGTCCCTGCCCGAGAGCATGTACACGGCTCTGGTGTCCCCAGCCCCCTCCACCACCTCCACCGACGACCTCTGCTCTGACCTGGACGAGACCGACTCAGAGCAAAGTCATGTTTCTTCTTCAGAGGAGGCCGACAGCCAGGATGTGCTGAGCTTGCCCTCCTTAGCTTACTCCAAGTCAGTGTGGAGACCATGGTAGACCACTCAGAAAAACAGAACAGCATGTTTTAAACAACAGTAGATGATTTAATGCTTTACGTTCGGATGTTTTGTGGGGTAACCGTAGGCCTCAGTATGACAAAAACACTGCTGAGATGACAACTTTGAACCTTGTTTAAAGGCATCTGAGAAGCTCTTTGTGTAATTATTGGGGAACTACAATTAAACTAAAAGGTATTTAATGAATAAAGTATGTAATTAAATCAGTTGGATCAAGTTGGAGACATGTAGGGTCTTCATTTGGAAGTGTATTGGCCTTTTATGGACTGCCTTCAGTGAAGGGGGTAAACACATATGTAAATATTTACATGTCGGATATTACTGGGCTGTATAGAAGATAGCTGTCCCACTAGAAACACATTGTTAGTCGTGTGTAAATTATTTTCCTTTTATGTAGGATGTCTTTAACTTTGTATTTATAAGTAGGCTACCTCACCTGATAAGTTTCAATAAATATCTTTTTTGACAAACTACTTGTTTTAAACTCTATTTCTGCAGCAGTTTCCTTAAAAAAACAGAAGCCACATTTTTCACACACACGAGGATCCCACTATCCACCCACCCACGGCTGTTTTCAAGATATTAGTTATTACTCTGCAATTGTGGGCCATTTGTGTGCACACTCTCTCTCTCTCCAAGAGCCCTTAGCACATCGTAGGCATTTGTGAGGTGTGAAATGAGTAATACATTCACTCCTTATATAGGCCTAGAGAGGTTTTGTAACTCCATTTGACTTCAGCTTTTTTTTGTTTTGTTACATTATTAAAATAACTTGCTCAGTCATGGAACTGGGCTCTAACTAACAAAGCCACCACAAGCATTCTTGTATCAGTTAAGCAGTTTGTAAAGTGCATGGTTTATGTGTTTTTTATAATCTTATAGTGTATTACGCTGCACATGGGGCTTTAATGCAGAGCGCTAAAACTCTGTGGTCTTTTGTAAAAATATTTCAGTACCTGCAACTAATAAAATGTATACATTTCCTAATAATCTACCAGTAAAATATGTCAGATACCTGCCAAATAAAGTCGAGAGTCCCATCCTAATTCAGAAGAGACACTTTGAAAGCTTGTCTCTGCATCTCCAGACATGACCTGGTGAGAGCCTCAGACACTGTTCTGCCTCTGAACCATCAGCGGGTAAATGAATATGAAAAGACAGCAATCTTTAAACCCGGCCTTAATCCACCCTTAGTCAGATCAGATACCCTTCCTTCAGCGTTCCTGTGATGTCCACTCCAAGTGTCACTTCTTACACCGTCCAACAGGCTTAAAAACACCCACAGTGAGAAGGACCTTTGGTGTAATGACATAGAAAAGGATTAATACACAGAGTTTGGGATTACACTGGAGCTTTTTTAGCATGATATATCTCCAGTGTTCTCAAGTGCTGTGTAATTATAAGACAGGCCTACTTGTACTTAACACCCTTTACATTTCACAGGGGAAATACAGCAAAAGTTACCAGTAACTCTGCAGAATATTCAAACAAAAAACATGGTCAATTTTTAAAATGTGATTTATTGTTATAGACAACACACTTGTACTTTACTTTTATATTTTATGCTACTTTCTACAAAAAAAAGACTCAATATTGTACTTTTTAGTCCACTACATTAACATGACAGCTGCAGTTAATAGTTACTTTAAAGATTGAGACTTTTGGTACAAACCTTTGTGAGGTTTGAGACATTCCATATAATGAGTGTTTTCCATTGTGGCAGTTCTACCTTTACTTAAGCAAACAATAAACAGTCTGATTACATATTTCACCACTGCAGATCTCACGTGAGCTGAGGCATAACTGTTTAACTCCCAGAAAGAAGGTTGACCGACCTGAAAGGCCACACTGCGCTGCGATCTGCGGCGACTAGACCGGATTTGCGGGTGCCCAGAGGTGCAAATGACCGCTACAGGAGGGCAGTTTGTTAAGTTTCGCACCTCGTCCTCAACTTGGATCAAGTAGGAAGGTGTTGAACAGCGGAGGGGTCGCTTTGATCAGGCCCGCTGAGCCGTGGGCTGTCTGCGGAGAGGACAGCATGGGATCATCTCAGCCATTGTTTCAGCGGTCGGCCAGACAGACATTTGCATTGCGAAGGTGAATGTCACGACTTCAGGGTGGAGAAGGACAAATTCACACAAGGCCCATATTTGTTATTGAAAAAAGATTTCTGGTAGCTGTTATTACAGAGCCATTTATTGTTATCTGGTGGTCTGCAAACACACAAAAAAAGCAGAAAAGCAGAACATTTCACCGCAGTTTCTTTTTCACATGTCCTCACAAAAGGGCAAACATATAACGACAGATTGATAAATACCTTCATGTTTAAGTTCAACATCAATCCGACCTTTCTCAGGGTACATTTTCATTCAGGCCATGACTAAATCAATTGCTCCCTTCTTACCGTTTGTCAAGCATCGATCTGCTGCAAAAAGCCAATAATGTCCCGAGTCGTTTATATTCATTAATTAGATATCAGGTCAATGGGCCATTGACAGCTGAGCTCTTAAATGAGTCTAGTATTTGGGCAATTTAACATAATATGCTGCTTGTCGCTGTGCAAACAGGCCCCGAAAGGTCAAACGTCAATTAGGGGCTGTGCACAAGGAAGAAACCGTCTCGTGCAAACACATTAGGCAAATAAATTAGGCAACATTTTATTGAGAGAAAAGTTACCAAACATAACAGAATATCCGCCATTAAAATCAAGGGGAGACAATAAGCAATACAATTAAATAAAACGAAAGAGGTGCATCGTTGTCAGTGTCCGTTCAAATAACAGAAAGACAAATGACAAATTCAGGAAATGTTGAAACTTGCCGGGAAGAGCAGTTTCGTCTGTAAGCTTCAAAGTGAAGGAAAGCTCTCCACACAGTCACTTGGCATCTGTCTGAGCTGCTTTATACCCGTGCAATAACCCTAAACTTTGACTTCTGAAGCGACCACGTTTGTTTTGAACAGTAATCAGCTTCAGTCACTTCCACAGGATGCTCAGGATGTTCTTTTCCATATTTATGGGGACCATTTCAATGTGTTATGTGGCACACGTTTAAACTGGGGAAAACATCAATATTCTCCTCACTTTATATTTATCACCCACCATAAACAACATACCATAGTATTTTCCAGTTCATGGCGGGTATTGTCGTAATGTTGATTACACAACTGACATTTTTAAAAACAGTATTTACAGTAATTATTAATATTAATAATCTTGGTCCTGCTTAAGATGGATTTTCCATTATAACTTAAAAACACACATCTGTTTATACACGAACAATTATGGTATGTAAAAAAAAAAAATATATATATATATATATATATATATATATGCTCAGTCAAAGACAATCAATCATTCATTCACACAGGCATTGTGAAATGAGAGGCATCTGTGAAATCTAAGTCAATGAAAGTTTCACAGCTGATACTGAAACTGCATTTAGTAAGAAACTTATTAATGGTAATAAACAATGAAACCTTGAGGCTGCATTCAGTGACGTGACACAGGCAGCTCTAAATGACACAGAGAGAAGGAAATTGACTTTTTGAATGATAAATTGTCAAACAATAGAACATGACGGGCTGGTGGGTAAATGTAGCTCATAGTATGTGTTGCCCCTGATTGTCTTTTTAAGTTAAGTGAAGAACCGCAATAAGGATGGAGGTGGCGGTGAGTCCATGCCTGCTAACTGTTTAATATGGGAGCACGTTAGTATTTCGCACCTTAATTTCCTCCCAGTGATATGTAAGCTATATGCATCACCAGAAATTACCCCGGGCAAATAGAGGAGATGCACAGGAGTCTCGTTCATGTTTTTCCTCCCAGCAGCCTGCAAATGCACTGAGGAAATCATGTTACAAAATACTGAATTCATTCGTTAACTGCAACAGTTAGGAATCCGCTGAGCCACGAATGTGAATAAAGCTGCCGCCAGTTGGTTGATGTTTTATTGACCTCCAGTGGGCTGCCTGGTGTATGAGCACATATTGTATTTCCCTTATTGGGCTCTGCATCTTCTAATCTGTGCATGAAATGCTACACAGAAATGAATGAATGAACATGCTTCCTCTTAGAGCTTATTAGTCATAGCTAGCAAAAACACATTAAATACCCCTTGTGCAGCTTATAAGAATATTAAAATAAAAGAATATGTAATTTGATGTGTACGTATATTCACATTCTACACAAGTCTTGCCTGTTGGACCCAGTCCTCCCCTGGCATCTAAACAGGTACAACTCGTTAAATACAGCAAGACAGAGACAGTAATTAAGAATTGTGTGTGATGCTTCGTGTAAGGTAGGTCCATCTATAAAGGTCCTTCTTCACAGTCGTGCAGAACAAGAGACTGACGGTTTACAAATGTCACTGACAGTCTTGAGCAGTCTCATGACTAGCTGGTTGTGGAGCCTGGAGAAGGGCAGCGGCAGGAAATGAGAGCAGTGTTCGAGTGCGTGTCTCTGGGCCTCAGCTGGCAGCCGACCGTCTCCGACTCCGTGTCACCAATGTCCAGGTCTGGCTGATCCTCCTCCACCGATGTTGCTGAAGCCCTGTCCCAGCACGAGCACACCTAGACAGCAGAGACCGATTTAAATGAGACATGAAAATGAGAAGGTGAGAGGTTCAGAAGAAAGACATCAAACAATGATAATGACGGGGGTTTGTTTGTTTTCAACAATCATATATCGAGGAAATACTTTTTTCTAGACCACATCTTCAAATACATTTGAAATAACCTGATAATAACTAACTTTTTATAAAAATAATGACAAATGTCCACCACAAAGGCAAAAACAAGCACAAGTGACATTTAAATACAACGTCAGTAGTTGTTTTTCCTGCCACACATATTCCATTTCAAAGCCTATTTAAAATAAATGTAATTCTACCTTGATGTCTATGGCCTTGGGCAGACCTCCATTTCTCATCCAGGGATGGACCTCCATCAGCTCCTTTTTCTGCTCCTCTGAAAATTGCGGCTGGCTCTTCTGCAGCAGCCTCAGCTTCTCTCTGTCCTCTCTGAGCACTTTCTGGATGTCACTGCAGATTGAGAAAACACACAAACACAGCCACATTCAATACTCCACCCGACAGTCGTACCTGACAAACCTTTATGAGGATTGGGTTTGCAAATAAGTGGGTTGGATGATATACTCTCAATGTTAGATCACAAACGCTGAAACATTTGCATAATCAATTAAGTGTTTGTCAGTGCAACAGTGCAAATGACCATCTACAGTCATCTGTTCTGTCTCAGGAACCTCTTTCGATTGTTTTAATGTAAAGGCGCCATCTAATGGTCAAAAACAGTCACTGCAAAAAGTTCCTGTGTGATACATGCACACCAATTCTTCTATTCTATTTAAAGAACAGACAACCATGTGCCTTGTCTCTCATGCACAAATGAGGCAATACAACAGCAAGGGAATAAAATAGTTTAACAACACATGCTGTTCAACAGTTCCTTGGCTGTTCTCACAGCACAGCAATGTGCACGAGTATAAGGGTGGTTTAGGAAACAGAAAGTAAGACCTCTTGGGTTAAAAGGGTTTACTGGTTTATTTAGTGTTGCTGCCTGAAGACAGCAAAGCGCAAAACAGAACAAACTTGAATGAAAATGAAGTAACAGTACTATCATCATATTTCTGCAGCCCACAGACAGGTTTCCTAGCGACTCCACTTTGAGATGTGTGTGCAGCTGGGGAGAGGGGTAAAGGTGGCGATTTGTAAATATGGATTTGTAAAACACACATGCTCTCTAATTCACATACACTTCCTTCTGTAGGATACTGTAGGGGCACATATTGGAGATACTTTGGCACAGAAATTTGAAATTTGTCTGACGCACGGACCTTCACCTGTATCATTTTCAAACACTGCTGAAAAGACAAACAGTGATGAACTCGTGCTCATAAACTCTCCCTTCAACTGGCCCGTGAGTCATGCTTAATAATGGCACCATAACTAGCTACAGATTTGTTCTCATCCTACATATTGCAGCAAGTTTGTGGCATTTCTAAATGTGCACAGATGAGCTATCATGACACCTTTCGGATGTTTTCTACTTGCTGGCTGCACACACATCCTCCATCATCTAGGAACTGGAAACCTGTCTATTAGTGAGAAATCGACCACAGTGTGCCTGGACGCATGCTTTGTCTTAACCTTGCATGACAAAACAGAAAGCTGATAAACTATCAAACAGATGTGTTTACAGGGCCACGGTCCTACTCCTCATTGGCTAAACCCCTGTCGTCCAACTCACCGCGAGGGCAGCTGATAGGTCATCATGACCTTGTCATCTGTGTTGGCTGTGAGCAGCCACAGCGGGTCTTGCAGTACATTCTTGATGAAGTGTTCGCTCTGCTCCATCTCCACCGGCCTTCCCTCGCTGCTGCTCATGTGACTGTTGACCTTCTGGCTGTTCTGGGACGAGTCCACGCTGCCAAAGTAATTACTACTGTTGTTGCTTCCTGAGAACAACCAAAGAACACAGTTGTTATATGTTTGAAACAAAGATTTGTGTTTGCTACAAAAGACAGTAACATTAAACAAAAATCAAGTGCCTGCGGTCGCTTGTAAGCT
Organism: Nannoperca obscura; assembly: GCA_036024295.1. Lineage (NCBI taxonomy): Eukaryota > Metazoa > Chordata > Actinopteri > Centrarchiformes > Percichthyidae > Nannoperca > Nannoperca obscura. The sequence continues at coordinate 11,113 of JAVQJL010017187.1, read as the reverse complement.
TTTTTACAGTGCACTACAACTTACGTATGACATTCTGAAAATATCATATCTCTGGGTGTGTTTCGGGTAAATTTCCATCTTGTGATATGGGCTGTATATTGGTAAACCTGTGACTGCAAACATCAGCTAAAAGTCAACAGGGAGACAACACTTACCTGACTGAATATTCAAATTTGAAACGCTATTTCTGTTCACTTTGGCATTTTTTATTTACCACACTGGTTTTTTCTTCCCTTGAGGAAGTTAACCTCATCACATCATACCCATAGGATGTTGAAACACACCTGTTCCACTGCCGGAGGTCCCACTAGCCGAGGCTCCACTGGCTGATGTTCTGCTCTTAGACGTCCTGCTGTTGGACGTCCCGCTGGCTGAAGTTCCACAGCCGTTGGACCCTGAGCCCATGGACCCTGAGGTGGCTGAGCCCGTGCCTGAGCAGGAGTCCTCATGGAGAATAATGTCCAACATGTCGCTGGACAAAGAGTTGGCGTCACTGTTGTTCCCGTCACCACGTGAGCTTGCCTGCAAAAGCAACAACATCAAAGAAGTGCCATTAAAGAGGAGCTTGACTTCGTAGCTCCGGCCAACAGACTGTAGAACTTCCTCCATCTCCTGCATCCTTGTAATACAGGCAGGTGCAGTATCATTGGCTGTGTTACATCTATCCTCTGCATTTTTAGACTTAAAGGGGAGTATATTTCTGCAGTGAGCATGGAAAATTGTCCATCTCACCTATCACCTGGTTCACAATACCATCTGAGTACAATAACTACACAACAAGGCTTAGCATGGTTACAAACATGCTCCTGATCCTTCTGCAGCCGATTTAAAGTAGGGCAAATCATTAAATAGGAGCACGTAAATGTAGGAGCTTAGGAAAGAAATGTGTGAAATGTGTTATCTCACTATAATACAAGAGAGAAAACAATAAGGTTTCTCCACTGTTTTCATTTCATGCTAAAATTGGATTCCACTGCTAATGTTAACTGTGTGGTTGAACCACTGGTATTGTTCTTGCATACAAAACCAAAGAGTGTATTTATGTGTGCATGCAGTCACACATGCAGTATGGCTGTAGACTATAATAAGGTTTTGGTGTAACTTGGCACTCTTGACAATACATTTCACTGGATAGACAAGAACACAAGTCAAGAAAAGGATAAAAGAAAGACCAACAGTTATATTTGACATGTGGATCAGGAGAAATGGAATTGGAGAAGAGTGGATGTTTTCTGATGATTCACCTACCTCTTTGCTGCAGGCCCTCAGCCTGGAGCACACTTTATCCCAAGACAAACGCTCACAGACACAGGGCGTGCCCTCGCAGAACAAGGGTGCAGGTGGACCGAGGAGACTGAGAGACGGCTAAAGGGTGTAAGGGATAATAACATCATGTGTTAACACCCAGGGCCACATTTCATCTGAGGAGTCTAGACTGACTTGACTTTACACATGACATAGCACTACGATGGCAAAAAAAATGGCTGCACTTTAGTACTGTGAACAATGTGGAGGAATCACTGTGACGATGGCATTAAATCCCAAAAGGGTGAGAAGCATATGAATGAATGTCTTGGGGGAACATGCCACAGTCCACCCACAAGGATAAAGCTCAGCAAGGCATTGACATTTAAGAATGTGACAGTTCAAGAATATCAGCAGGGAGGAAAAGGAAAGAAGAAAGCTAACAAAAGAGGTTTGTTTCCTTGTTTACCTGCTTCAGCTCCCTCTCCATGGCCTGGTTGCCACTTGCTCCTTTCTCCCATTCAGCCGTATTATTCCCTTGACCTCCACAGGAGAGCACTGTGCTGTCCTGCCTGTCCACAGACAGCTCCAGCTCCAGCAGGTTGAGGGGTGAGCTGCAGCGAGACTGGAACAGGGGTGGGGATGTCGGGCCTCCACCTCCTCCAGACTGTGGCGTAGACGAGCGAGACTGGCCCTCCACGGGGGCCTTTGGGGTTCCCGAAGATGGAGGGAAGTAGAACGTCTGGGCTGGGTAGCCTGCTTGAGGAGCAAAGTGGTTCCGGGAGTTGAACTGGTTCTGAACAGTGAAGGAAGGCGGAGCTGTGAAGGGGACTTGGCCTGGAAAGGCAGCCTGACAAAAAGGCTGCGTTTGGGTGGGGAAGCCACCCATCTCTGCGTTGTACACTGCCTGTGGTGGCGGTGGCCCAGGGGCCATTGGAGGGTAAATGTTGTTGGGCAGCACTAGAGCCACAATGGGAGTGACCATGGGGGCGGTGAAGGGGGGAGGATGTATGGACGATGGGCAGGGAGGGGCCTGGGGAGCCTGGTTGTCCCTAAAGCCAGGTAGAGTGGTGTCTGTGTGGGGAGCTACAGGACTGGATCTGGGGTAAACCTGGAGGGGGTAGCCTGGCATCATGGAGGGGTAGGCCATGGGAAATGTTGACTGTGAGGTGTCAGAGAGAGACCAAGAGGTCGGGTTAAGGCCATGGTTTAGAAGAGGAGGCCGCAGCTGTTGTCTGTGATGGGACACTGTGCTGTCTGAGGACTCGGTCTTCCTCGCTCGCTTTGACTTGGTCTTCTTATTCCGTGTGCCCCGCCGCGTGGTGGGCTCTGCACCTGGTCCGCCCTGCTTGCAGGATCGAGCAGCGGGTACTGCTGGAGGTGAGAGAAAACAATAAAGAATTTGTTCAGTCATGAATTTTACAAAAGTGATCAAAATCAAAACTTGATCATTTGCCAGATTGGGGCTAATACTAGCAAGTACTCAACAAAGTAATAAGGGGTCTGAGAATACTGTGACACCCCTACTGATCATAAGATCTGATAGGATGTAAACAAGCCAACAGTTTGGCCAAATTATCTTAACGTCTTGGGCACACGTGAAATGTCGCTAGTTATGTAAAATAATGTTTGCAACTGACAGTTTGGAAAATATTAAACATTTGCTTTCGATTTCTCTTCTTTCTGGGTTTATTGGAAAACTGTATGATCGTCTGGCGTTTCTTGCCCTGTCAGGCTTATTATTATTAATAAATATGATTATAACAGATAGAAACTACAAAAGTTGTGATAAACGGGCATTATCCTTTAGAGGCTTTTGACGCGATGTGACAGCGCGGTGGTCAGACGTACCATTGCTGGCGATCGGTTCTCTCTGGCGCTCCAGGTACTGAGAGCAGTTTGCTTTGAGTGCTGAGAGTCCGCGAAGCTCTCTGAAGCGATACAGAAAGGCCTGTTCCTCCTTCTGTGTATGGGCTGCCAAAACCTGCTTGGTCAACCCTAGTTTCTTGTAGGACTCCCTCTCCTGACTGGGAGGTAAAACAGCAGAAGGCGCAGCCCCGGGGTTCTGGCTGGATTCTGCCATCTCTCCGGTTCCCGGGACGTCCTCTATGATCTCTGTGAGGACGACAGCAGAGAATAAACTTAAACATACTGTAAATCAATGAAAAGTGTTTGTGTATGTAATGTAACTGTTTAGCATTAACAGTGACAACCACAAAAACAATGTTGATCAAGCATTGTGGCTTGAGTTAGAACACAAACGGACACAACAATAAAATAAAAACAGAAAAAACTAAGAGGATCACACAAGTGCGAACCCTCTTTTGCGCTTGTGCGATCCTTTCAGAGGTCTCTGGTCGAATGACAAGACTGTGAAACAAATTAACAGTTCGATATTGGAGTGTAGCAAAACAGATATTTGTGCCAATTGAAAGTACTTGTATTTTATATTTGTGTTAAATTTACAACAATTTGTAATATATTCTGAGGTGGTGAATTACTGTATATAGACGCTTTAAATCAGAGTAGCCATTGAACACACTGCCCTGAACGCAGCTTCCTTGACGCTCATTAATTTGCTGATGCTCGCTGCAGCACGTTAGCCAATGAGTGCTCAGCTGTGGGCCTGTGGTGGTGTGATAAAGCACTATATGATAAATGTGATTCAACTACACCAGGATTATTATTGCTCTTGCCAATTCCATCCAACTTCATCATTAGTGTAAATAATAATGTTAACCTCGATGAGACAAACGCAACACTAGATTATCATTAACTTTGTTTTTAGCAACTTTAACAAATCAATTTGGAATGAAATGAGAAGTGGACCTGCCAATGATGTGTTGCACATTCTTGATGTTTTTAGATTAAACTGGAAAAAAAAGTCTTATTAGCAAATATTTTGGACGGGACCCAATAACCCTGCACCACTGAGAAACTACACAAACACACACACACACACACACACAAAGAGAAAGAAGCGCGTACACATACATGTGTAAAATTGCATTTACAGTGCTGTGAAAAACCATTTGCTCATCTCCTGATTTCTTCTGTTTTTGCACACTTATTTATAAAATCATTAAAAAAGTAGCTAATGCTTGAACTTTAAAAATGATTAAATGTGTAATGCAGTTATTACTGCTAATTTTAAAGTGACCAATACCTTTTCAAATGGGTGATATGGTTTTTGGATAACTTTGTTCCTTAAATAAATGAAATGAAAAGCTAAACACTGTGTTACAGAGGATCCCCGTGTCTAACAGTAAATTTTGTCTAACGATCTGACACCTTTGGATATTAAATATGCAACAATAGAGGAAATCAGGGTGGGAGCAAATACTTTTTCACTGCACTGTACCTGACTCTGGTTGAGGTTTCTTGTCCCCAACATGCACTATGGTGCTACTGTAGCTACACTGGCTGGTAATGGACACCACACTTTCTGGTTTGTTAGGTACAGGTAGGGGCAGCGAAGTGCCCACTACCGCTGTGGCCGCGTCACTGGACTTTTTGTCTCGAACATCCAAAGCGGAGAGATCAGACTGATCCTTCAACAAGGCTGGTTCTGCCAAAGAGAACAGAGAACAAGAGATACTGACAAGGAACTGGCAATGCGACTGAGAGATAAGTTTAAAGGGCAGAGTGTGAAGGCCTTGAAAGGCCGTAGCTTTGTAGGGTGAGGTGACAATAAGTGTCTGTTATTCCTTTCGTGGTAGGAACTGAAGTGGTGAAACATACCTCCAGACACCTGCATGCTGTTAGATCCTTTCTGTTTGTCATCATCCGAGTTAGAAGATGTGGTGTTCGAGGAAGACTGGCACTTCCTCTTCATGGTGAGGGGAACATTACAGCTCTCCAAGTACCTACAGGAATCACAACAACACAGTGATCAGTTTCGGAATTTTTTCCCTATCAATTATCATCAACGATTTGATGGAAACCTTATTTCTGTAGCATTCCAATGAGTTTCTCTGGCTTGCATTCACCATACTGACTGTGTTACAAGGCGGATAACCTACAACATTTGAGTATACAAGGCTACACAGGGTCGCCTAGGGACACGTCAGTCTTGATCTCTGTACCTGGCAACACTGTCCAGGCAGCTGATCTGCTGGTAGGAGTAGACGGTCTCGTCATTGACGGCCATCTCCTCCTGGGAAGAGGACCTACTCTCCTCCATATTGGCCCCGGTCTCCTTCCAGTTTAGAAGAGCTGTTGATTCTTTGGGACGCACCACCGCTGGGCTCTTCTGTACAGGCTCTACTGGAGGGAGGGCAGGAGTTAGCGGCTGAGTGCAGGATGGGATTACGACATTTTCCCAACTATGGAGCAAGTTGCACAGAGCCACCTTCTTAATGTCTCTGGCTGAGACTCACTTTCTCTGCTATTTACACACAAGTACGCAGGTAGTCGTCAGCTGGACTTACTGCCATTGCTTTTCTTGTGGTCTGGTTTGGTTGTGTGCTGCTCCTGGCACTTCTGAAGATGAATCCCCTTACAGATTTCCTGAAAAGTTCGCTGTGAAACAGAGACACAAGACTCAATAGTCAGTACAACATCTGTCACAGAAATTGAGACGCAACAGTCTGCTGATTCTGATTTCAAATATGTTTGTAGCACATTTTATTAAGACTTTAAATGTATCCTGCTGTTCAGGTCAAAGCCAAAGTTATTATGTATAAGTTTGACAACCCAGGATCCGCTATTGCCATGTCATCCTGTACAAGCAGTACCACGTGGACTGGAACACACCGTACTAAGTATTCGGGTTTACTCACAGGCCTGGCTTTGCCGCTCACTTCCTCTTCCTCCTGCCGCATCTTGCTCTTGCTGCCGTTGTCAAGGCTCTCGCTAGAGGAGGTCATGCCCAGAAGGTGGTCGTTCCTGTTCAGACTACCGTAACCACTGGACCCACTGTTATGGACCGGCTGATAACAGATGTAGAGAGGGATTTAAAAAGAAGAGTTAAGAGGCAGAAAATGTATGCACTGCATAAAATTATCCATGTGTTGCTCTACTTTTTCTGGTCAGATCTTTAGTTTCTTTGGGGTTCTTAAAGTCTTAAAGTTGTTTTTATAATATCCACCCTGTTACTGAAATTATTTATTGTTCTAATCCCTCAGCTGTAGACGTATATTAGCATATGCGTTTCTTCTTTCATTCATTTAATTGCTGCTAGCTTAGATAAACTAGCCCTTCTTCTAATACCTGATTTCTATCCTTCCTCATCCCCTCTCACCTGTAGCAGGAGCCGATGGATCTGCTCAGTAACCTCCTGGATGTCAGAGTCCATGGTCTTCATCTCGCTGACAGCGGATGGCGGGGCCACAAAAACATCTTCATTCACGGGGCCCCTGATCAAAAAAAAAAACATCAGCAGATCAGTTACTGGTTCATGAACATCTTTCTATGAAACTCTGTAATTCTTATCTATTCACAGAGTGGTTTAGTGACAATCGCTGTGACAGACCGTATATCAGCTTAGATATTACAAGAGAATAATACTCACATGCGCACTTTGTGTCTCCCGATAACGAAGGAGACCTTGTGGCTCCAGGGGTTGACGAAACTGGACCAGCTGGAGTCGAGAATGATGTATTCCCCATTTCGCGCACAAAACCGGATGGACGAGTGGTCAAATGGTTGCCCTGCGTACTGAATAACTGCAGAGAAAGCCCGAATAATATAGTGAGATCACGATGGGGGCAGGTTTCCTGTGCAGACACAAAAAAGTCTTCCTTCGTCTATCTAATTCTGAGAACTCACTCTTTTTGTGAATGGCCAACATAATCGGCCGGTCATTGGGATGCAGGTGGAGGAGGACTGGTGTGCCAATCAGGTCCTGGGGAAGGTACCCAAGAAGAGGAACCGCCCTGAGACACACAAAACACATGACAAATTACTGTCGATTCTAGTACCCACAGATAGTTGGGCGATATGTGTCCAAATACTAAAAACAGCCCGCCGCGGCTTACCTCTCATCCACATCCTGAAAAACACAACTCGGAGTGTGTGTGGTGGTGAATATGCGTTTGTCTGTTGGAATTCTGGGTGCTTGAGGGGAGAAAAAATGTTTTATTATTAAGGTCAATGCTATCTCAAATGCAACTGGGACTTGTTGAGAATGAGCAGTATCACAGATTAACTGGATTCTCAAACCTGCAGTCCAGTTCTTACCATCATAACCAGAGTGAACTCTCTCTGCCAGCAGGAGACAGCAGAACTGGTCTTCAGCGTGTACTGTGTCTTGGACCTTCATCAGGTAGGGCGTCATGCGGAACGGATAGTACTGCAGATCGCCCCCACACTCCTTACCACCACTGGGAATAAGGAGTTAAAAAGAAACATTTTATTCATCCAAATCAAATAAGGATTGCCAGTTCAATGCTTTCACAAATAATCTACATCCAGGTTTTTGGATTTTGAATTTCAAGTGATTGAACACAAGGGGGCAGTGTTGCATTTTCCCATCCATCAGTATATTTTTAGGGACAATTAGGAATTGTAGATTTGTGCATTCTTAGATTTTTGTTCTTGTAAGTTTAGGACCTCAAGTGAGATGATATTTTTGTGTCTCAGAATGAGAATTTAAGGTTTGGCCTTTTTTAATGCCTGTGCATCTGTCTGTCTATATGTATAACACTGGCCTGGAAAAAGCATCTGATTACAAGCAAATGATGTCACAAAGTAATTTAAAAACATGGTGGAGTGGAATGAAAGTATGAATAAAAACTACAAACAGGTACGAGCAGCAGATGGCCCAGTGCCGTTTTTGAATCAACACCCACCCACCTGATACGACAGAAGAAGGACTTCTCCTGCATACAGTCAGACGGGGATGACTCTAAAGCGGGAAAAAGAAATGTTTTAATTCAAAAGCAATACGACCCGGCCGCAATGGAAGTTGGGGTCCCGGCTCCTGCAGGCGACCGAGCTTTGATTAATTCCATCAAAATACACTCTGCACTTCATGAATTTAAACAGAATCCAGTCTTAATTTAGTGCACTGGCCTAATATTTCCAGGCATATGGGGGACAACACAGACGACACACGATAAACAGATAAAGTGCAGCTCTGGGTCTGATGTGTAGAAAACAGACAAACAAGTCATTATTAGCTCAATTGAAGAGGATAAAATGAGTTCTATGACTGATGAAAAAAGAAAATTAAGGCACTTTATGATCTGAATTCAAACTGTGTCTTGGGTAGTTACAGCTTATATTCAGCTTATGAACTTCTAGTTAGACTAAAAGCTTTCCAATTTTACTTTCCTATTTTAGCTTTAGCGTCTGAGAAAGCTCAATCTATTCAATCCAGCTTGGCTGAAAGGAGCAAACATCAGCTTTATGAGGTCAGGTCAACTTGAACTTGCATGTGCTTCACTGACTTGCCGCTAAGCAAACTTCCAGGGATCTCATTCATGTACTTCTCTTATACATTTTCTATGCTAAGTAATTTGAAGAGTACTTCTAGACAGTGAGAATGATCTTCCCATGTAGCTGTTATATTATATGTACCTGCTCCAGTGCACATGCTCCAGGAGGGCAGACGATAAGGCGTTGTGAAGCTGTAGAACACACTAACATCCTGCGGCGTCAGGAACTCCACAAACTTGGTGTTCTTGAACACATCTCTTTTGCAGTTGAGGATGGAGGCAGCCTGATCAGAAATGTAGACAATCCGTCCCGTGTTGAGAGACACTGCTACTGCAAAAATGTCCTGTTGAAGAGACAAAATCCAAATTGTGGGATAAATGACAAAATCAACATCTCAGCACCAATTGGAGTATTTTTGTTCAAACACTTCACGGATCAAACAACATCATGCCATTGGCCACAGCAGTGCAGTTACTGAAGGTGTACAGAACACCAGTGTATTCAGATAAAAATATTATTTTAAAGATAATTCAATGACCCACGTTGTTTTTGAGGGTGTATTCAGAAGTGATGCTGTCGATCTCCTCTATCGTATAAGAGGATACATCCTGCCCTGAAGGTTGACTGTCATTGGTCATCAGCAGCTGGTAATACTCCTCATTGGCTGCAAGACACACAGTGATTTTATCAAAATTTGGTCAAACCATGATATACAATACGAAATAGATGGTAAACTAATAGGAACAACAATGAAGAATCTGTGTAAGCATAGAAAGCATTATCTATTCATATTGAAGTCACAGACGTTTCTTAACAATTAAAAATGCCTCAGTGCTATGTAGTGCATCAGACTGTAACAACCAGACTGTACTGTTGAACCTCTACCCACCCATTTCTATCTGTAAACATTTCGACAGGGTAAAATCAAGCCTGTACAGACCATAGAATTGCCTACAAAATGTTCCCTCCTGCGCACAGTTATGTCTTAATTTCTCTTTTGAATCTCATTTAGCTATTGTGCTTCCTGAATTCCTTTTGGTATAAATAATAGCTACATTCATGAATTTACTCATGAATGTGGAGTGAATTAAGAAAGTACAGACATCTTGAACAAAAAACCCCCCCCATAAATTTCTAAACTGTGAAACCGAAACACAGGGAAGCACTGTGTAGAGGTTAGCAGTTAGCACAAAAGATAAAAGCAGAGAGAAGACAAAGGATGTAAAAGCACTTTACCTTCCACCTGTTTGACACAGCGCAGCGCGTACTTCAGGGTGTTCAATGTGGTGGACTTGTTACTGTGCCTCTTCTCAGCAGGCAGGTGAAGCTTCAGCTCTTTTAGAGTTTTAATCATCTCCTTCTGGGTCTTGGCTTTGGCGGACTCCTGACTACTGCAAGTTGCATAATCACACACATGTGCACAGTAGCAAGTCAGATATTGCAACAAGGAAAACAGTCCCTAAAAATAGATTCAAATAAAGGAATAATATATATCTTATAATGTAAACCATATTTTAGACCTTAAGCCATTTTGTAAGCAGTATTGGTGGTAAACTAAGAATGAGACCACTGTCCTGTGAAGTGTTTTCAGTGTTACAGTGGGTGACTGTGCACTAACCTGCAGCCACTGGTTGAAGGGTTGTCCTGCTCTGAGCTCAGCAGACTGAAGGCGTTGGAGCTGCTGGGAGGAGACGGACTGTGGGAGTTTGAGCTGTGGAGGACAGAAGGACAATTTAACATTTTGCAACAAAATAGAGCAAACAAATTATTTTAATAAGCTTTTGAAAAGACACAGAGAGGGAGGGAACCGCAACACAGTCTAATGCAGTTCCGATTTTAACACCTCCCTCGTTAAATCAAAGTTTAACAAAAATACACAATCTACCAGAAAACTGATCGGGGTATAAAACGTTGACATAATTGTCTGATTTTAAGGAAACAACTTTCACACGTGTCACCATCTCACCCAGCGGAAACACCTGACATTGTTAAGGTGGTCAAGTTACCTAATAATAAACAAAGTACACCTAATCTCACAATATGGGGTGTTGTTTATGTGAGCCTAAAAAAAGATCAGCTGATGTCTGCTTTTGTGGCAGTGAATGGTTAACCGTGTGCACGTGTGCTGCACCTCTCATTTAGCAGCCAGGCTACTGTACAAAAGAAACCACAGTCCAAATGTGAAGTCAGTCTCACCTCCTTGAGGACTTTAAGTGCACCTGTAGCTCAAAGGGTGCACTGCAGGAAAGAACCAGTACAGCAAGAATTAGGGGTCTAAATAGAACTAGGAGCAGGGACACAGCTAGAAATTCTGGGGCCGCTGAAAAGGCCCCCTCTTTGTCTCTGGTAGCTTAATATTAATATTAATATGTCCTATCTTTCTCATCCCCTAAATCTGTAGGGCTGTCAAATCAGATGTATTTATGGTGAAAACACAATGAAGTAGAATGCCTGCATGCGGCTGAAGAGAGAGTGTGTGAGAGAGAGA
>JAVQJL010017182.1:0-43387 GCA_036024295.1 Nannoperca obscura | reverse complement strand
GTGTGTGTGTGTGTGTGTGTGTGTGTGTGTGTGTGTGTGTGTGTGTGTGTGTGTGTGTGTGTGTGTGTGTATGTGTAGGTGTGCGTGCGTGCAGGATTTAATTGGGCTATGGTCAGAGGGGATCCTCCACACTGAGTCCCAGGTGGAGAGGGAGCAGAGATCCCACTGTTCTGAGCATTATGCATTTTCTATTGTTTCTTTTCCCCTCCTCCTGTACACATCAGCGCTCCCGCAGAGACGGCACAAGACGCCTTTTCATCAGGCTAAATTTGGTCTGATCCAGCGCTAATTCTGCTCATATCTGACGAATTGATTTCAAGGACCACAGGCTGGGAAAGCTATATCTTGCTGTGTTTTTCAAAAAGGAAAAAAACAATGGACTACAGCTTTCAGGATGACATTCAATTATTTTATTTTAGTATGCACTGTGGACTGCAAATGTTGTGATTGCTGTGTTCAGGGACATATGAAGTTGTAGGAAAAAATGTCTTTGTTGAGAAACAGGAATAATGAATGCAAATCTTGGCCTTATATGTTGGATTAATTTTTTTATTTACTGCAGAAAATAACTACTAATGTTCGATATGTTACCCTTTAAATGACATTGACTGAAAGATGTCACATCACAAAAACAAAGCCAACTTCCCCTACAGCAAGCATTTGGCTTGGTGCAAGGGCTTTTATTATCATCAGAAATGTAATTGCACTGTTATTGTTGAAGGACAGAGGACAGGGGGGAAAAGGATCAGGCTCAGAGATATAAAGTACGTGCCGAGCATTAATGCCGAGCCCACTTCTCTCCTTTATATTTCCCCGACAGTCACTGTGACTTCCTTACATGATGGAGCTATTGTATCCCCTTAACCCCCTGTATGTCACATGTCAGGAAACACAATCACAGCTGCAGCCTCCTTCCCCCTAAAGTGGAAATGAGCATTAACACCAGGCTGGGATTGTATGGCAGAACAAGGCTTATTACGGAGGTCAGTGGATGGGATAACACTGTTTCAGTGTTCATAATGAAAAGTGTGTGGAATGGGCTCTCGGATAGGGCCTGCTTTTATTTTAACATGTCAGTTTGAAATTCAGGAATATGTGTCAGGTGTTTTATTTAAAATGTTAATACTGATTTTAAATGCAGTGATAGTCTTTTGATTATAAAATGAAAGTGATCCTGCTGTATTTATGTAATGCTGCAGAATGACTAAGGAGTAAGGGATTGTATGAAAATGATTAGGTGGGGAGACTCTCATAAATGTGTATTTATTCTTTTTACTGAATAAAAAGTAGGATCTTATTTTCCCACTTCATTTTTTTCCTTTTGAGACAACATGTCAAGAGAGCAACTTACATATAATCATATAAAATACAGAAAGTGGAGGGTGGGGGTGTGGCAGGTTATTGCTGGTCATTTCAGGGAGACCATTCTTTTACAAACTCATCTAAAGTTCTTTGAAATACATTGGGTAACCTTTTGTAAGCAAGACTTTATAGTAATTTATCATACCACATTGATAAAGTATGTATCCATGCAGGATTGAGATGTGTGCAGGATTCAACAAGATACTTACCAGTTTTGCCTTGTGACCAGACAAGGAATCAACACAATGAATACTTTAGTACTAAAACTATAATAATAGTTTTAATCCATTACTCTTTAAAAGCTAAGACATTTCTCAATCTCTATTTGAACCAGGGACCAGAATTTTGTGATTAATGGACATGACCCTATTAAATGAAAATAAGTGCCAAGAGTTGTTTCATTATATTTACTACATATTCCAGGAGTCACATGCAGTTTATTAATGATCTTACATTGTGTTTCATGTGAATTATCCGATCGAGTGTTTTTTTTGGTACTGTACAAAGCTTTGCGGCAAATATGGCTGCAGGTGAACACCATCCTGCTCCTAGCTATGTTTAATATTCATTGTAGTCATTCATAAGCAATTGGTCGAAAATCCTGACGTGGGTCATCACTTTCTTATTAAGTGTTGGTGGTTTCATAATAAGATTATCAGAAATATTCACCTTCTTGCCACTCATAATATGGAGTTGAGTTCAAATAACTTCTTATTCTATCCTATTTAACGATGAAGGTGCGTTTGAGGAATATGAAACCTTTCATGCAATTGTAAAAACAAATGTTAATACATCACCTGGATATACATTATACATTTTTGTAACACCAGCTTCCTTCCAATCTCTAAACTCTACATCTGTATGTATATGTATAAGTATATTCATAGTCAGGATTATTAGCAATTGGTGCTAAGAATGAATATTGGCTAATTACAAAGTATTTTCATGTGTTATTATTAACTGTGAAAATTCAACACGCATTTTGGTGGGGAGAGTGTTGCAGTGGACTGCAAACCATAGTTCCAAACCATCATTTTCATACAGTTCCCTATTATGAACAAACTTTTTCCCAGAAACACAGCTATTCTCATCTACATTTTTCCAACCTCAACTTTCTCTGTGTAAACACAATGAAACTACATTTAAAAAAACAAGAGAAACACAAAAATTGGCCTCGCCTCTCTCCTGCCAAACACCCAAGCTGTGCATATTATGACACAGACTCTAGGTAATTTCAGATGAAATGCTCACAGTCGGTCTTAAAACAATTAGCGCCTTTGTTTGATAGAAGAGAGAAAAGAGTCTATGAGAACTGATTATTGCGATGGGATTTTATATTGCTTTTTAAAAACCAATTAACTCCTGAGAGCTTAGTGGCTTTTCAACAAACGGCACATCGTTAAAGTATTGTTGAGAAACATTGTTGGGCGTGATAATTGGCATCCATTCAGAGCAGCCCTGGCAGACTCTTAGAAAAGGGTCTTGCTGAACAATCAGACACTCAGAGACAGAAGCCTGAGTTGGCATTTCTCTGGCCTTTCCCCTCATCGCAGATTCTCCCTCGCAGCCATTTCTCAATCCTTATCTCTGCTGCAGCACTGCAAACGCTCACAGTTAACAGGAAACTGAAAGAATACTTTCAATGTAGTCATTTGACACACAGTGCAAAGGACATTAAGAGCATGTATTGTCCCTTCCTTCTTGACTTTGAATTTAAAAGAGCAATTTGAATCAGCCTGCTGTTTCATACATTTCTTAACAAGTTGTGGAAATAATCTCAATGTCCAGCAAAAGAACTGCAAATGTCAGCATTCTTTTCCTTTTGATAAAAATACTGATATAATCCTGAAAAACTCAACAGTAATTTATTGACTTTTTAAAAACATAATGAATCAGATTTTGTGAATTGAATACAGTCAGTGACTGTGGTCTGGTCAGTGTGTGTAAAAATAATTAGGTTCTTTTGCTTTTTAATTGATTTCATTGAGATTCAAGTATTGAGATTTCTGATGTGGACTGGTAGTGCCTTCACACTTCTTTTCACACTAGTAGAAAATGCTGACTGACTAAAGGTGCTCATTCAAATTAAAATGATACTATCTCCTCTGGTACCTCATTTGATCAAGTTTCCCTTACCTGAGGAGTTTATGTTTATATGCTGTGTTATGTATTTCACATAATCACTTAACATGTATATTTCACCAGCAGTACAGAGAACGACTATGAAATTTAACTGTTTAAGTTCCCTGTTAAAAGTTCATAAATAAGATATTGTTTAAAAGCACTCCCACTTGACATAGCACTCCTCACACTCTACTATCCTTTTAAAAATATGACGTACAGTTTGCAATAATCTTTATTAGAATCTATTCACAATGCATTTCTGTATCTTTCTCAGATGCATTTGCTCTTAAATGTAATTCCCCTGATCCAGTTATATCTACTCTGGTGGTTGAGCATTTTACAGAGCCCAAGTTGTATCAAGAAAATATCATGTGGTATACAGGAGAGAAACAACAGTCTATGGCCAGCAAAGCTCTTCTCAAATAAAAACTGGAACTAAACTGCTGCAGACTTTGACCAGTTTAACAGGATGTCACAGAAGATCCATAAAACTCTCCTTTTGACTGTATGAGCACCATTCATACTGCTGCTAATATCCAGACAAAGTACACATACTAGTGCATTTATCTTTATCTTTTATCTTTGTCTGATGAAATCTTTCCACTGTTTTAAGATAGCGTCACAGGAAATTATATGTCATCTGATATCGTATGTATAAAAAGATGGACTGTGGGAATTTAATTTTACAGTTAAGTAAGTAAGTAAGTGCTTAAGTAAGCACTGCGTAACCAAACAGTTTTGCAGTCTTACAAATGCAGAGCACAAAAGCTTCAGATTAGCGATCATATAATTTACTCTAACTGGACCATGGACAAACTCACTGTCAGTTGGGGGTCATGTGAACTTCAGTGGGGTTCACACTGACACTGAGGTGAGTAGATCACTAAATCACTAAAAGTTGCTTCATGGAACTGAGGCTGATTGGGTGGATGGAGATTAGCTCTTATATGCTTCCATTCACAGACAGAGACTCACACCTGCTGGGTTCCTCTTCCTCTCTAATCGAACGGCCATGTTGAGCTCCTCTCTGGGGTTTTCTGAGTCCTGGACTCTCTGCTCCCTGTAGAAAATCAGACACACAGGCAGGCAGTCTCCTGGAAACTCAACAGACATCAAAACCCACTTTCTACACTTGATGTACTTCACATCCTTTCAATCTACCCTGACATCTGGATGTAGACTATCCTTTATTTCATCTCTATAAACACATACCTGCATATAAATGTAGAATCTGTAGGCAAGGAACAAGCTTTTGGTATCGAAGCATACTGGTTTCTGTTTGTGGTCCAGTTAGTAGCCTATTGACCAATCACGTTTAAGTGGGCTTTGGTTGCATGCAGGTAAACAGTCCACGTGGAGAGCAAAAGAGGTCTATCACCTGACGAGGATTTAGCTTTTTATCAATCTCAGAACCCTAGAGATTAGCTTTTTAAAAAACATCTGCATTCGAAATGTCATCAGACGATAGTCGATGGGTTCTGAGATTGCTAATTGGACTCAATGACCGCTGCATGGAAGAGGAAGTCTTGGCCCAAATATCAGCTGGCTACACAGCCAATGGGTTCAGAGACTGCACTTTATATAACATAAAAATATATATCCTGTCCTTGCAAATGGTCTCTTTCAAGCACACAATGACGTTATCTCCACTTTTTGGGGATAATTTAGTTATAGATTTTCCTCCGAAATATACTCAGATGTATATACACAACACTTGGAACATTTTTTAAAACTGTTTTCATCCTACAGTAAATACACATTTACCTTTCATATACCCAAAACTGTCCCTCCGCCAACCCATTACTCCCACCTAAAAGAAACAAATCCTATAAGTTCACATAAGATTCATATATACATGTGTATCTCTCCATGTGACTACATACATACACACAAATCTATTTCTATACATACACAAACATGCTTCACACACAAATACATTCACAAGAATCTACATATATGAACACATTCATACATTTTCAGTGTCTGCAGAAATACACCCCAAACTAAAATGTTTTTGCACGTGTACATGCACACATGCATACAATCACATTTAAACACAACCTGTACATCTAAATCCACAGTATCTGCAAATACTGTACATTCCAACCCACAGACCAGTATGCGTACATATTTTTCAACACATCCACTCAAGTTTATATTCTCTCCTGTATGAAGTTCACACTTTTCTGAATCTGCTGTGTTGCTCTGCTCTCATTACTCTCTTGGTTCTTTTCTCCACTCTCAACAGCTCAGATCTGCTCTATTGACACATGTCATATTTCTCATCAGCAAACTGCATTTAAATATGCTAATAAATTTAACAGTTTACAAGTTTTACACCTCCTCCTTTTACACCTTTTGCTGAAATGCAAGATTAGAGTGATATTCATACAATTCATACACAATCATGGACTGTACTTGAAATGAAATGATGTAATGTAATCATGTTATAATAGTAATCAATATGTAAGTCTACCATGCGCAAAATTGGATAAACTTTGTTTTGATTTTTTTACAATATTGGATGTAATTCAAAATCACATTTGGATTAAAGGTAATTTTGGATGGAAGAGGGGTGTATTGTCTTGTGAATCACAGGAAACTATCTCTGTCTTGAGCGTTTCAGAGGAAAGAAGACAATATTCCTTTGTGGTACAAGTACCGTGTAATGAACTCAAATGTTTTTGCTAGTGGCTGAACCTACTGAGAGAAAAGAGATGAATAAAAGATGAAGATACAATAACTCAGAGGAAAAAAACAACAACTCTGAACACACCAGAAGTTTGCATTAAAGAATCTTGCATTAAATAGACATGAAAAAATTCTGTTGTTTACTCGAAGAAATGGGCTTCTCTTTGATCAGAATGACACAAACAGATCCAGAGAGAGAGAGAGAAAAAAAAGGAACTAGTTCCATTCCTGATTGACAGCTTTAATTAACAAAAGCAGCGCAGGCCCTGTGCATTTCCTCTCATAGCCTCTGGGGGCCGAGCCGTGATAACAGGGAAATGCCAGAAAACAATACCTGACTTTTCAAACAAATTATCTATTCTCTTAGCAGTTGCATTCATGTATGTTCATGTAGGATTTTTTAATGAGGATTTTCACTTCGCAGAGCTGAATTAAACTGAAATCCAGCTTGACTGTGTGGAAATGCTGCCTTAAATATTTTCTCAAGGAGAATAGTAAAAAGTTATACCGTGTTGTCTACATTGGACATTTTCACCTTCATTTGATATAACAAGTTGAAAATGAATTCCCTCACTCTGTAGGATAAATGGAAAACATTTCTGCATCCACGTTTGAATGATTTTATTCCGCAAATAAGATATGAATGAAGAAGAAACATGCACACTTTTATCTATAAAAATGTATGTGGAACAATGAATATAAAGGGATTACATTCAGGGCTGTAGCTAAGGTCATGTCCTGGGGTATGAGGGTTTTAACATGAGGAGGGGTTTACATTTTTCAATTAAAAATGTTTCTCCACCAGAGTTTAATTTGAAACAGAATTTAAACCTTCATGTTACAAAATGGATGTGTGGAGTTTAAAAGACATGGGCATTTACCAGGCAAGAAGGGTCTAATCAAATGAAAGTATATGTAGGACCCAGGAGCTTGACACTAAATTGGAGCTTCAATTTTGACTGTTCTTTGTTCAGATTGTTTAATTTAAATGATTTTTAGAGTCCTCAAAAGGCTAAAATATCCAATGCCTCACAAGAAGAAGCCAAAGCTTAGAGAAACATTAGACAGAAATACATGATTTTCTTTTCTATCCCTTTAAATGATATTGTTATCTTGTGACACCAGAGATTTATCTGTAGACCACTTTGGGGATCCCCACCCCTAGGTTGGCAATCACTGTGGTAAGGGACTTGAACTAAGGCCCAAATTACATTATTGTATTTTATCAATGCACTTGCTTTTTGGAATGAAATTCACAACATTAAAACTTTCATTTCCAGGTTCATATTTGAAGATTTTTAAAATAAGAGAATTTGACTTCTATGATTTAGATAAATGGTCTGCCACTTATTTAGAGGTTTATACTCTCTGATGTTGAGTGACTTGATGTGTTATTTTCGTATGACAAAATTTATTTTTTTCATAATATCTTTGTTTTCCTCCACTCACATTTGAAGGTTAAAGAGCATATAAACCCCAGAGTATTTTATTTCAAACTGATCACATTTATCATGAATGCAGACTGGCTGTTTTAACTGTATTAATGATATTACCTATAAGGAGTTCAAGTGCTTAAATGGGTCAGAGGTTTGTTGAAACACTAGTATGCAGCAGCTTTTGTCAGCAGTCTTGTCATCACTGCTGACACGTTTACCTGAACAGGTAGATTTAAACAGCAGTGATTTATTTGAAGAAACAAGACTACAATGAAACAATAAGTGTCGTATTGTGCCCATGAAATCCTTATACAAGCAGCAAAACACAATGCTAAAGACTATGTAACTCAGCAGAGAAGGTGAAGAGAGGCACAAATAGCAGGCAATAGCATGTTGGAATATAGTGACAATGGACTCCTATTACTCTATGTACTTACAGTGCAATATTCCCTGCATCCAAATCATTATGTGCAGCACAGGGAGGTGGGAAACAGTCACTGATTATGGTGTACGGGAGCGGAAATGGCAAGCAGGCATTAACACACAGAAACATTAGCGTAGTCCCAGACAGCCTGTTAGTTGAAGTGGGTTTTAATTAGCTATTTTCCAGTTAGTAAATGGAGGAATTATCAATGGCCCAAAAACAAGATTAAAACTGGGCATGCAACCTACACACACAGCACAAAAACACACGCCTGCATTCACCTCGACATGTACACAACCATACACACTACCTGACAAACACAAAGACTGCCAAGTACAAAGACAAACACTCCAAGTAAATGACAGGTACAGACATATCATATTAGCATAATACATGGCACACAAATGGAAAAACCCATTTTACCATTATCTAGCTTACTGTAAGTGTTTACAAATGCAAGATTGCTCTCAATTTCAGTCCATTCAGCTTGTGACATGGGGTACTCCTGGGTTTCTATTCCTCCTTTATGGGCCTGCTCTGAGCCGTCATGGCCGAGGCTGTCACATCAGGATGATAACAGAATGCTGAAGTTATTAGCCAGCTTTTTAATTAGATTTTGCCCTTCCACCCTGTCTCGTCCTCGCCTGTTTTTTTTTTTTTTTATATGTGGGTGCACCTCTGAGGCATTATTAATATTTAGATGAGAAGCCCCTGCTCTTGCCTCAGAGGATGTTAGTAAAAGCACCCCCCCAACACACACCTCAGCAGTGTTGGATGGATGGCTGGTTGGATGGAGGGACGAATTCCCTTGATGGTCCTTCATCTCTGCTGCTGCCACAGCCGTGCAGCCTCTAATAGGGGAGACGAGGATTCAGTATGTTTGTAGTGCAGCTATAACACGGTGTACTGTGCAGGTTTCTTTGAGTTCTATAATACTGTTAAAAGCACTGCAAATGTACCTTGTATTTATGGGCACACTTGTGTGTAGGCGTATTATTTTTTCCATGCCTGTGAATAATTGGCCAAGAGAAGATGACATGACACCATGTTGAGATATTAAGTATAATTAAATTAATGGTGTTTGATAATATGAATTTTGAAAAATTATGAAGATTAAAATTATATCTTCAATAATATATATATATATATATATATACGTTGCTTTGTAATCGCTATTCGGCCCTGTGCACTTGAAATATTCACATCCTTTACTGGAGAAAAAGTACCAACACCACACTGTACAAATACACCAGTACAATCACAATTTTACTGAATTATTATAACCAAAATGTGCTTAAAGTATCAAAAGTAAGAGTTTTTTATTATTTATATATGATACATTATTGCCTTTGCCTTAAACTGTAAGCAACAATGTTGTAGCTGGTTGATGTGGAACTTAGATTTTGGAAAATTGCACTATTACTTACTTCCCTACACATTTTTAAAAAAAGCAAATAAGGATTTTGGCATCCAATAATAGATAAAAAAAAATGACCAGTGTAAACACTGCATTTAAGCACTATATCAAATCTTAATCTACAAAGTAACTATAGCTGTCAAGTTAATGAAGCGTCAAGACAAAACTATATTTCTTGTCTTGAAATGGAAATATAAAGCAGCACAAAATGAATGGATAATAAAGTACCTCAAAATTGTAGTATAGTACTTGAGTAAATGTAGTTGTGAGTTACTTTTCACCCTTGCTTAGGGCTTGGCAATATGGCTGAAATCAATGAACATACTGAAAATACTAGTAAGAACATTTAACATTTTTATCACATTATAAAAAGTAATCAGCACAGTTAATTGTATCCCTATGTTATGTATTGAATGAGACAAAACAGACTGCACATGTAAAACAACAATTTTGTGCGTGCATTTTGTTGGTTTGGATTCATAATTGGCTTGAAATCACTAAACTGGGTGACAGAATTGAGTAAAATCATTCTACGATTTCACTGAATGTCGCTACACAAAAGTATTTAATTATTCATCAGCTCTACTATCACTATTATTTTCTGCACTCATATGCACTGTATAAACAACAGCAATATCTGTTAAAGAGAAGATGACAAAATATTCATAAATAGCATTCATAACGGTGACACTCCTGTATGACCCAAGGGCAATTTAATTCCATTAACACTCAGGTGTGGCTGTAAAATAGCAGTGTGCTAATCAGGGCAACACACAATGGTCTCCCTGCATGACTTTAATGCTGTGTAAGTTCAAAGGAGAAAGTTTGCCACAGACAGCAGAAAGTCCTGAGGCTTTGTCAAACAGTGTTGAGTAGACATATTGGAGTGTAGGTATTTTGAGGGAATTGAAGCTGAGCAAACATCAGAAGCCTTTTCAAAATGTATAACAATTAGGTGATTTTAAAAAAAGAGGCCCACTCCAAATGTTGTGTAGGAGAGACATCTGTTCCTGCAAGTTAGCTGAGGTGAATAGAGGATAGAGACTAAAATCCCTGATGCAACAAAGGAGCTGTCGACATTCATGTTTTGCAACTTTCCCAGGGCCTGACTGTGTGCATGAGGTTGCTTTTAAATATATTACACTGTTTTTAAAGCGATGACAGTATAATAACACTAAACAGATCGCTGTTGCCACTGGCTACCAGATGTTTGATTCCCAGAATACCTTTTCAACAACCCTGAGAAAGCAGTTTCAACAATAGTGCAGCCAGAAATGTCTAGTAACAAAGAAGTGATGTCATGTCCTTTACTTAAAAACACAATTTCATGTTTTATTTCATACTCTGTATTTATGTATTATTTTTTATTTGCCATTTTGAGTGTCAAACTGCATCAAGGGTGTAAATGAACATGTACAGTCTGCCACACATTCTCCACCTTCAGCAGGAAACAGTCGTCACTACGGTTACTGATAGATGCCTGGCTCGCCCAGCTGTTGTCTTTTTTAAACTGATGAGTGTATAAGCTATATGGTTGCAAACCCGGTCACTTTAAGTTTTCTTCTCCTTATCGATTAAAAACATTTCTTTGGAAGCTTTGGGCAGAAAAAGGTATTCCGGCTCTGAAGGACCTGTACGAGGGAAACACAGTGAAAAGCTTCACAAAGCTCAGAAATCCATATGACCTTCCACATAACCAAATTCGTAAATATCTTCAAATCAGACACTTAGTATTGACAACTTTAGGGCCTTACCCCAATCTGTTAACAGAGTTTGACCTCCTTGAAGCAATTCTAACCACTTTGGGAGTAGGACGTGAAGCATCAAAATACTGTTCAATACTAATAATGCACAAGGGTCAGACCTCTAATCTACAAAAGACCTGGGAGGTACCAATACAGAATGGAAAATTATTTTAAGTAACTCAAAAAGATGTCCCGGGAAGTTTTAAATAATTAATAGAGTGTATTGGACACCATCGAGGCTGCATGGAGCTAAACCCAGGGATACCCCAAGTTGCTGCAGATGTGGGGATGATCATGGTACATGTTCCATGATCCATCGCTGCTAAGCGGCTGGATTCACACAGCAATTATGTTGGGTAGAAAGATCATTGTTAAAGAGTGGAAATCTGCTGATCTACCCTCAGCACATGTATAGTTTCCTCAGCCTGGAATTGTAGCAGCTTATAAGAAGATGTTTTTTAGGATTAATAATCAGGTAGACAGATATAGTCTGAAATGGAACAGATACCTTAGTCACATAAATGTATTTGCAATGTATTTGTCTTCCCTAACACAGTGACATTTTTTTCTCTTTTCTCTTGAATATATATATATATATACACAAACTTTCAATATATTGTTTAAGTTATTTTCTGTTCTACAATTATCCAATATTCTGTTTTAAAACCAAACAAAGTGTTGATCAAAAAGAAATGGATGGAACGGAGATAAGACTTGGTTCCTTATCATTGCTTCAGATAGCATAGCCTCCAAGGTAGCTCAGTGTATTGCTCCATCTCTTCAGCTGTACAGTCTAATCTTAGAAATATCTGTTATATTTAATCAAAATGTAGAATCCACATATCAAATCGACTCATACATGTTTCTTCAATTTGAGAAACAGTGCCAAAGACAAGTCTGTTGTATCACATCCTGACCTAGAGATGATCCTTCACACTTTTATATCACCATCATATAGACTATAGCAATACCCTCTTCACCTGCCTCAGCAAGTCATCTCCGGACGTCTACGAATGGTCCAAATCAATGCTGCAAGGCTGTTGACCAGGTCCAGCAGGACACATCACACTCATCTTATCTTCTTTATATTGGCTTCCCATCATGTTCATTTTAAGGTTATTTTTTTCACATATAGAGCCCTGCATGGTCAAGGAAGTGGTGGCTCCAACAATGTGGAATGCCCTTCCTATCAGAGGGTAGAGGGTAATTTTTGTGTGTTTTTAAGGTTTGTTGTTTATGGCCTTTTTTTTTATTTTTACATTTTTACTTTTGTGAAGCACTTTGTGACCTTGCTCTGTGAAAGATGCTGTACTAAAGTTATTTACTTACTTACATCATTGGAGCATGCAAACAGAGATGGAGTGGATATGGAGTGCTGCAGGTATTGTCAGAGGAGAAACCGCTATCTCTGCTTCTTCTGTGATGTATAATATCTGTATGAATATTGTCCTTTTAAAACACATACTGAGTCTAGAAAGAAACCCTTGTTGTTTCCACAATCTTGCACAAGCTGATGTCAAATATCACTGTAACTTCATTGGAAAAAAAACATAACCAAAATCTGATTTGTCCTTAATCTTATTACTCAAATGCTTAGTGGCATATATGATAGCTATGGTCTGGAAAACATGTAAATCCTGATCTACAGATTTTAAAAGTTGGAATGCTCGGATCCATTGAATTAAACAGTAACTTGCTGCATAAGTTAAACCTCTCCCTCATGAGCAGATGCCATGTAAGCATTCCCCCATCTTACCCAAATTTTAACAGCCTTGAAAAAGTCATGCGCCGAGTCAAAGTGAATTCTCATTGCCTGTGACATCTCCATCTTAAATGGAAGACCTGTGTAGCTCCGAAGTTTACCAACATCAAATATAAAACAAAACAAAACCTCCTCGCTCCAGTGAGACCGCTTCGCTGTTAAATATTTCAAAAACCTTCCCCCTTTTTCCTCTTGCCGGCAATCAGGAAACAATCTTAACTTGTCTCTCCCCGGCATCTTCAGGGACTCTGGGTACTGAGTGTGAGGGAAGATGTCTGAATGCAAGACGACTGCTCCAGATCCGATGGCGGATGGGTGTAGCTGGTGGAGAGTGGCTTAATTGGAGATGTGGCTGGCTTCTCCTGCGGAGGGAGAATAGGAGTATGAGTGGCTCCCAGTGGCTCGGTGCGTCGCATAACCAGTGACCTAGAAAAGGAACACTGATCACTCCCCGGAGTTGACGACAGAGGAGACACACTGCTAACGAACGCATGCAGCTGAGGTCTGCTGATGATCAGAGAAAACAGAGGCATTGTGGGTATGCAGGACAAGCAGCAGCAAATGTGACCCCAAAGCACTGAAGAGGAAGAGACGCAGTGAGATACTGTGGACCGCTTTGCTCGAATAAAACGATCCAATCCAAATTTATAAAATAAAAAATTGTAAAACTGACAATTCTGCTTCATGTCATGTGACATGTAACCTGTTTATATGTATTGAATATATATGTTCACAAAATCAGTTGGATCTTCATCCAACTGCAAATTTCCCTTTCTGCCACACCCATACACTATACCTTTCCCAGCATTTGAGTGGGGCTGTTGGGTACTGAGGGGGCAGCCGACCCCTGCAGGCCAGAGTGAAACAGTAGAAATATAATTTTACCATTTTAAATAATGTGAACAAAACAATTATTTTAACAGTTTCCATTAGTGCTTGTGGATACATTATTCTGTTGTGGTTTCAGAAAGAAATCCTGTTGTGACTGTGACTCAGCTAAATGTTTAGAGCAGCTACAAGTTCAAGTGGCCATAGCAAATGAATAACACGTTTCTTCACTTTAAATTGTCCAAGAACAACTACAAATATGCTCTATTGTCTGTCTAAGAACACAGCATCCAGTAGTGAGAGTGCATGTTAAGTGCATCATAGGCGGTTTTTGCCTGTAAATCCAATGATTTCTTATTAAGTTGAAATAGAATTTCTGGGTGTCGTCTTGTGTGCACAGAGCAGCAACAAACCCACTGTGGAGCTCAGGATATAAACACTGCAGAGACTGACAGCTGCTGATACTGAGGACAGACAGGATGGACATCTACAGTATCTGAAACATGATGCATCACCACTAACGTTAATGCTTGTATGTTTAGTAGCCTACCAAATCTGTCAGTTGTTGATTAATTAACACATTCGTGCACTTATAGTATGCATGCATGCACGTGTCCAGGGCAGCCCCCCGTACTGAAGACACATTCCCTGCATGCATGATTCCCAGACTCTCAGTCCCCTATGCCATTTGATCATTCGCTAAATTCATTTGATACAGCATATTGGCTGAATTAAAAATATGAGAAAGTTTATTCTAACATTTTTCAATAATTTAGCATTTTGACTTCTTAATTTGCACTTTCACTGCCCACAACCACAGATTGAATCTGGAATTTTACACCACTTGGCAGCATCGACCAGTATTTCTTTTATGCGTAGTTCCTCACCCTTTTCCTTTAACTTGATTAGACTTGAAAATGAACAGGATACTCACTATCTGTCGACAGAACAGGTCAAGCAAAGACTGTACCACTTTTAGGAAGAGCCCTATTGTAGACTTGTTTGCAACCTAAGCAGTGTGGGTGTGTTTGAACTTGGAGACTCTGCTGTCAGCTCACCCCACAGCAAGGTTGAATTTTGTTAGCCAACAGTACCAGCCCACCGGGATGTTTCCCAGTCCTCCCAACTGCCACCCTGCCACTGGGATATAATGAATAGTCATCAGTACATATCATTTACATATTACTTAAGCCAATTTATGCCCTAGAAATTGTCGAAAAATGATCAATTTGAAGCTTCTATTTCCCATCTAAAAGTAATTCAGGGGAAACAATAGTTCAGGTACCTGTGTGAAACGTGAACATTTCCCTTTATAATGAGGTGAATCAGACAGAGAAAGAGAGAGACTCCCATTAGTGGTGGGGGAGAGAGGACTCCTGCGTTTCCTCCATCAATTAGTACTGCAGCCAAGCCAGAGGAGCACTGCTGATTACTGGAGGAGCTGCAGCCAGCCAGCAAACCAGCCAGCAAACCAGTCAACCAGCCAGACAGCCAGCCAGTTGTTCAGTCAGTCGATATGGCAGCTTAGTTACTGGATGACTTTGATTCAGCGTGCCCAGATGGGGCAACGAAAAGCCAATCCCAGGTTGGAAATCAAGCAAACTCAGTGCACTCAGACACCAAACCAAGGCTTTTACAGTCATCAAGTATTCTGCTGGTCAGCCAGCAGGACAGCAACATGCCAGTTATTCCATTAAGCAAAGCTTATTAAAAACCTGCCAGCAATGCTACCAGCCACACTGAGAGATGGTCAGCCAGTCCTCTGATGCAGCCTCATAACACTGATACATTTTAATTAGCCCTCCCTGCATGCTCTGGATGTTTCTTTAGATTGCATGCAGTAAAGTAACAGTAGGTATGAATAAATCAGACCCAACAAAATGCAATGTGTTCTGATTGTAAATGCGGTTTCCTGGTTTGCAGGATGCCGTAAACATTCAAAATACATTATGGGGTTTAGAACAGTGGTTTCCAATCTGGGGGTTCAGAAAAATGTCTTCATGTTGTTTTATTTATAGGATGAATAACAGGGTAAGGAAGCAGCAAAAATGATGTTACACAACATCAGAATTATTTCTTTAAATGGCCTTATAGTCTTTTTACTTATACTTATGTGGACGACTTTACATTTTCAGGCCTCTAAAGATTATTCAGATAAAACAGAGGGAAAGAAACAGCTCTTGGGCTGACCTGGTCATAACGCAGAGACATATTTAACCAATGAACCAATGACAAAAGGGTCATTGCTTTAACATGAAGACGATTCATGCAGTAATATACGCAAAAACTGAAAATAATACTGCTTATTCTGAATGAAAAATAAATGTAGAACATCTAATTTGATATATGTGTGATCTATGTGATAATAGAGCACTGTATTAGGTATGAAGACGTGTTGGTGTATGTGGGTTTGGCCAGATTTGAGGCTGAAATGCTACTAGATTATTTCCTCTTTCCCTTTTCAAAGAAAATCTCTCTCCATCCTTTCATTTGTCTCCCCATTGACGTGCATCACAGCTTTCACATTAATCACCAGTCTGTCGCTCCTTTCTCTCCTCCTCCTGGTCTCAATTTATTCACATTCCTCTCTTTCCCCTTCCTTTACCGTGAATCACGCCTAATTAGGCGCTCTCTAGATCTGATTTTCATAAAAGGCTCGAGGGAAGGGGGGGATTTGGTTATGACAATTATTTTTCATATATGGAACAGGGACAAAGGATAAATGGTTATTAGTATTCTGCACCTTAAAAAAATCTGCAAAAGATCCCGCTCTGATTCTGATATTACAAAGGGACGCTGCTGTTTTTGAATATGTGGGACAATATCGGCACATGGCAGATAACATGCATGACCACATTATTGCACAGATGAATGTGGCATGTGGGCAATTAAACATTAGATTTGATAATAAAACAAGCATGTGAAATACTGTGTTTACATATTTTGGAAAATACAAAAATTATATAGAATTTCAACAATATAGAACTTGCTAAAAACCCACATTAGACAAGAGCCGATTAACACAGACTGGGTGTTTTTCCATGTAGAACTGATTGAGTCTGCATCTGGCTCGCTTCAATAATGGTCTTCTGCAGTAGGCTTCTTTTGTTTCATTTAGTGGCTACCATGGTTGCAAGTGCAGCACTCTTGAGTGGATCCATGTCAGACATAAACACAGATTGTAACAAACTCTGGAAAACAGCAGGAATAAACAGAATATGCAAAAGTTTCATTTATCTTACTTTTCTCTCACTTAAAAGGTGAAATGATCCTCAGAAAGTCGTTGTCATCAGTACATATTATACACACACATAAAACAAGCATATGTTTCAAACACAGACACACACACACACATTGTCCAGCTTTTAAGTGTTTGAATAAATGAGTTTCTACATTATTCAGAATGTATGTGCCTATCGTCCTATTAAGAGCAGCAGCAGAACCTAACAGCCTCAGGGTGGATGCAGGGGGTGAGAAAACATTGGTTTAGGTGGGGAAGATCCAGTGATGTCCTGTTATATTAACAACACAAACACACACACAAACACACACACACACACACACATATTCATATACACTGATGATGTCTCCTGCCATATTGAGTAGGTTCTATTGTTTACGGCCCCCTGGACAGGGTCTCCAGATGGCAGGGTGCCTATTACTGCGGCCCCTACTGTGAGGGCCCCACTGTGTATATGTGTGTGTATTTGCATCTACACACACACACACGCACACACACACACACACACACACCGAGAGAGAGGGAGAGAAAGAGAAAGAGAGAAAGAGAGATGTTCACCTTCATATTTGTGTTCTTTCTATAGGTCTGCAGGGTAGGCCATGTATGTGTCTGTGTGTGTGTGTGTGTGTGTGTGTGTGTGTGTGTGTGTGTGTGTGTGGATGGGGTAAGGGTGAGCTAGAGGCGACATACAGTGAGACACCATTGTGACATTCCTTCAAAGGCCTCATCAGAGCTTTTCCCCTACAAAGGAGAGTGCAGTGTGTGTTCCTCCAGAGGATTAGCTCGGCCTCAGTCATTAGGCCTCAGCCAAATGGCCCTGAGGAGATGCTGGCTGGATCTATAGCATGAAACACATACAAAACTCACACAGCCGGATGGTGGGCTCAGCTCATGAATATCATTACATAGTAATGGAGGATAACTACCCAGGGATAAAGCCCGGCATCGCAAAATATGTTGTGCTGTGCAGTCAGGAAGGGTTTTTTGATTTGGGGTGAAATGTTTGGAGCAAATTATTATGATTTCTCACAGTACATTGGTTTCAAAAAGGCATTTTCAATATTTGCGGTTCATGAAATTTAAAAAATAAGCTAAAAAATGTAAAATAATGCTAAATTGAAAGTATGTTATATCCTTTCCTCGTGTGAAACTGATGGGAAAAGCAAATATACTTTGACATAACACTTCCAAACATGTACAGGAAGAGAAAAGAAGAAAACATCTTGTCAAGTCAAGATGTTTTTCCATCTCTATCAGTTGTCATTGACTATCCCACCCCTCTGACCTTTATCACTGATGGAGCCCACTGATCAACATTACAACACATTGATCAGCAGAGGAAGATCCAGGCATCAATACGACAATCAATCTCTCTAGGTCACTGGGGTTGGGCAGAAACAGATTGCATGTAACAGGATTAGGGCAAATTGGATTAAAAAAGATTGGTACTGCAGTGATTTATTAGCATTACTGAAATCAAGTAATTATATAAATGGAATTGTTCTAATAACAGAAATAGATTGTGCTCACGGTGCTGTAGTTTGAAAGAAGAAACTGGCATTTTATCCATACTAATCTGAATGCATAATTATTTCTTAATGTGTGACTCTTGACTATTTCAAAAGTAAATGGAAGTTATGGGTTGGTTTAGAGCTGAAAAACAAATCAATTAGGAAATCAACAGGAAATTAATTAGCAATAGATTTGATCAGCAATTAATCGACTCATTTGAGTGAATATTAGTCTTCTAAAGTAACCACCTCTGGGTTTGGACTGTTGGTCAGATGAAACATGTCATTTAAATGTAGTTGGGCCCTGGGAAATTGTGATTTGTTTCCCCAAATGACATTTTCTGATGTCTGACATGACCAAAGCATTATCGTGAAAATAATCAGCAGAGTAATTGTTTAGGAGAATAATCGGTCGTTTAGTTTTAGTAAGATGAGACATTTTCATCAGGTATTTTTGATGGATTTAATTTTCTTGTATTTGTCTGTGTCTCTATTTCCCTTTTCTGCAAACCACCATGACGTCAATAACAACAATACATTTCCTGCCTGGACCACACCCTGGTAAACACTCATTCAAGCTGATATTGATCAGTCAGTTTAAACCTTTTGAATTGTGTTGATAATTATATGGACATCTGACATTCATCAAGTGTGTTAGATTGCTATTTGGTTTTAAATGCATCAAAATAAAAGACACATGTACAATCTTTAAAACGTGTAGAATGTGTAAATGACAGTCAAGAAATAAGACATAAGAGGGTAAAGACTGACTTAGACAGTGAAAGAGGATCAGATAAACAGAAGAACATAAACATCTGTAGAAACGTCATGGATCACTATATATATCCTGCCACCCCAGTGACATATCTGAACTGTTGACACAATTCATTACCTGCAGGATAGCTGACAGGACGTGCTGTGATGCTTCCTTTTGTATGGCACAGAGACACGCTGACATTTCCACGTAATGGTGCCAATAATGCATTCATCTGTTCACTGTTTATGGACCAGCATTCAGGAATGATGTGATAGTCAGGAGTGATATCATGATATGTACCTCAAGCTGCTGCTGCTGTATTTTTGATAGGGGAACATTTGACTTTTAGCATTTGGATAAATGGAGGATTGAAAAGGGTAAAAGGAGACAATTTGGGTGTTACAGTCTATTGTTACCTCTTTGTGCTGATGAAAATAAAGTATTTCATTATCCTTTCATACAGGAAAAGTTCTGTATAGTGAGATTATTGAGACTTTATTGAAGTTTATGAGACCTTTTCATCTCCAGTAATCCTATAATCTTCCTGTAGTGACATGTAGTAGTTTACTCTCTTCCACCTCCATTATCATCATCGTTCTTTGCATAGCACTGCTCTCCCTCCTGTTCCTCTTTTCAGTCAGTGATAAATTATTTACACAGAGTATGGATCTACAAGCTCTCAATGCATTGCAGTTGCTGAGCCACATCGCCCAGGGGCGGAGGAAGGGGGTGGGTGAGACGGGTGGCCGGGCATTTTCCAAAAGAGCGAGCAAGCGAGGCGAAAATGCACCGCTCTCCAAAGGTCATCGCCACCCACTGGGTCTCCTGTGATATTTTCATTACTGAGGTGAAAAACGCCTTCTTCGCCACACTCAGCTCTCTGTGTATGTGCACCACCTTCAGGCCTGCCGCAGTAATCCCCAGCTGCAATAGTATGTGGAAGGCATGATGGAGGAGAAAGGAAGAGTGTGTGTGTGTGTGTGTGTGTGTGTGTGTGTGTGTGTGTATGTGGGTTGGTTAGAGAAAGTAAAGGTGAAAATGCAAAGACATAAGAAATGCAGGAAACAGAAACTTTAGAGCCAACAGAAGAAGAGGAAGGAAAGCAATTGAGAGAAAAAGGAAAAGACAAAAAGGGGAGATGAAATCCAACACAGGAACAAAGAGACCAAATAGGAGAAGAAAGGAGAAAGAAAGATGGAGGTAAGGAGATAAAGAAAATAAGAGAGATGGGGTAGAAAGAGGAGAAATAAGAGACTTCATTACAGGGGTTATGTGCCTCCTGCTAAAGCTGAGAATCAGATAGGCTCTGATTGTTTTTTCTTAGATACAATGTAATCTCACTGATCTCCAAACACTGCTGTAATTGGATTCTTCTGGGATGATCAGAAAAAAATGTCCTATTAACTGCTGTCTTTTTTTGTCTTCAAATAACAGGACCAAGAAAAGCAAAGATCACCTATAAGATAAATGAATCTTTGGATTTTTGTAAAGTTTTATGATAAGAAATAAGATTAATTTGTAATAATTTGGTTTAAAATGTTGGATATAGCATCACATATTTTAATGCTGAAATATATATTTATTACAACATTAAAATTCCTGTCAGACTTACTATATCTTACCAGGAGATCCACTGACATTTAAATATAAACATAAATGCTTCTTTCAGAAGAAGAAACATCCTTGAATTTACACAATGTTAAATGTTCAAATATAGTTTGTCTGTTGGGTCCACTTGCATCTTCAATTATTGAATAGTTTGTTAGATGATAAGATTGAAACCACTCTTGTCTCTGTCTGCTATATATGAAACTACAGTTATCTTAGCTTAGCATAAACAGCTATCCTGGCTCTGGTAACTCATGTCACAATATCTGCCTACCAGCACCTCTAAAGCTCACTAATTCACACGTTATATCCTGGTTATTAATCCATACAAAAACCAAAGTGTAAAAACCACAGTTCCGTTTCTGGCACATAACTCTTAGGAAAACCTAATTTGGTGAATTTTTTGTTTTCACACTAGCTAGCGATTTCCCAGTGTTGCCAGTCTTTCTGCTAAGCTAAGCTAACTGGCTGCTGACTTTAGCCTTATATGTAATGTACAAATATGAAAGTGGCATTGATTTTCTCATCATACTCTCGGTCAGAAAGACAATAGTGTATTTTCCAAAATGTCTATTCCTTAATGTATAAGTTAAACAGTGTTCAGTTTTTTTGCCTATGTAATCAGCATTGCAAACAGGACATTTGGAGTGATACAATAGAAGTTTTAACACTGGATCTTTAACAGATGTGAAATGTGAAGTCTTATTGCAGTTGCATATACATATAACTTCACCTCTTTGGTCTAATTGTCTTTGTTAGGATCAGGAGGTTTTCCAGTAAATTGTAGATGGATGTATATTTTAGGACAACAATCTGTCCTGATGTTACTGTGTTTCTGAACACAATTTGATCATAATCTGTTCTATAATCTTTCTGGAAATTAATGAATCAGATGTGATATTCAAATGGCCTAAAAGTTCTGGTATCATCAACAAAATGGAATGATATGACTCCTTTCTTTCAAGAGATGTGCAGTTTATTATACAGTAGTCTGTTCCAAGTCAGTTATAATTATATTTGCAAGAACAACTAGTGGTGATCCCATAAACTCCCTCTGTTTAAATGTATTGTTCATAATGTTTGTTATGATTTTGTATAATAAATTATAAATTGCTGTATATAATTTATTTGAGGAGATGCTGCTTAAAGAAAACAACAGGATTAAAAAGGATGGGATGGATTTTTCTCTGTATTGGTGATCAGAAATCAGAGGTGCTGATCAGTGCTTTTTCACTACCATACATTACACACATAAACACACATTCTTCTGCTACAAAAATAGTGTACGTCTGAATACTAAAATAGATTTCTTTTTAATTATGTGACAAGATATTTTACTTTGAACATTTCTCATATAACCCTGAAGCAATTACTGCCACTAAAGGTGTGTGAAATTGGTGTAAAAATGCTAAAGCTGACTGTTAATTAATTCTTCCTTTGAAATGGCATTAAAACTCTCCTGAAAATATAAATCCCTAATTGCCGTAGTAAACTCTTACAGGGATGGTGAGGAGGATATAAACCAGGCTGAGCAAAACATCTTTGCTGTAACAGGTTCATTTGAAAGCTTTCATCCATTAACATTTTCCATTTCTTCCCCTCTGCCACAGGGTGAGGAAGCAGGCAAGCGGTGGGAAGGCGGATGGTACAGAGCGCTTTTAAATTTCACTTTTCTCAACAATCCATGCTTTTTTCTTTCTTTTTTTTATTTCTCTTAACTCGACTGCTTCTTTCCTTTCCATCCAGTTCTCCTGTCTCTCTTTCTCCATCTGTTCCTTTATTCTGCAGCCAATCCTTTTAAGGCTTCCATTAGAGCTTCAAATCAACTGATGTTCCTCTGATGCCAGCGCCTGTTGGAACTTCTTTCAGGGCATCTATTGATCTTCTGGGCCGGTACCCCCTCTCTCTCTCTGTCTCTCACTCTCTCTCTTTCTGCGTCTCTCTAGCTCAGTAAACAGGACCACAGGGAGTTTCTGTCCCTGCTGGTTTGACCCTTTATTGAGGCTGGCACATCTCTGGCCTCTAACCAGCACCATCACCTGTTAGCAGCCTAGTGCCACCACTTTGCATTTAGATTCTACACACATCCATATCTCCTTTTCTCTTTTCTCTGTCTTGGAGACGTGCTGCCAACTTCTGTGGTGGGATAAGTGGAGCGAATCATAACCCTGTAGCTCTACACATTTTGATACATGGGATTTATTTCCCCTTTTACAAAACCCCATATAGCATTAGCTATTTAAGCCATCGGCCCCTTTACAACATTCAGCATTTGGGAAAACCCATCGTGCTGTTAAGTTTGTATTCCACTTGGAAAGTGGAGGTTATCCTAGCTAGTTAGCCTAGCTTGTTAGCACTGATTCCCTTTTTTATATCAACACCTGCTAAGTGACAGGACCTGCACAATGAATGTTGTATTCCTCCTATATTATAGGGGGGTCTAGTTAGTTTCAGCTGTCTCTCTTTCATGGTTCATTGTGATGGCGAATGACCAGACTGTCAAAACTGGTAGTCCTGTAACCTCAGCACTCTGTTTGTTACCAAGTTGGAAAAACTGTTTGCTCCATCCTCTAAATTGTAATACCAAGTTGTAATAGTAATAACAGTAATTTCTGTCTCTCTTTATCTCAGCAAAAGTAGCTAAATGATGCTATTTAAATGATGTGACTATAAAGCTAGCAGAGGGTAACTATCTTGGAATAATGACTGAACACTTCCAAGTCAAACCAACTTCTTGTTCTTCCCATTCTGTAGACATTGCCTGAATGAAGCACAAGCAACTGTTAACAATGTACAAATACTGAAATAAAAGAACTCTTAATTTTTAATTCCAGTTTTATGGTGAAGAGTTTGACCCTTGAGCCTGCCCTTGATTTACCTGCCTTTGTGATTATCAAGCTTTACTTAGTTCATCTTTTCTTCAAAATAATTCAAAAATTGCGTTCTTGCTTTTATCAGAACCTTTTCCTTAAATTTATATTTCTTTCAATCTTGCCTTTACCCTTTTTCATTTTCTTTATTTTTCTCTATTTATTCCTCTTTCACTGTCGTCTGCTGCTTCACAGCTTTCTTCCCCCTTCGATCTCTCTCCCTTTCTTTTGATTGACCACCATTTCAATAGCACTGGCCAAGGTTATTTGGCAGCCGCCACAGAGCACATTTGTTTTTCCCTCTCTACAACTGAAGAAGACACTCTGCTATTCTAATGGACTCCAGAAGAGAGAGTCCTTTGAATTGGTTTAAAGAGAAGGCCAGCAGAGCCCCTCTTTCTCTCTCCTTCTCTGCCTTTGTAGACACTGACAAAGGAGTCTCTCTATGTTTGCCATGGGACCAGATGTACCCACGCAGTAGACAGGATGCTAACCCCTGGAAGCCCTTATGTTCCTCCTGCTATAGAACGTTAAATCTACTCTCGACAGCTTTGCATATTGGCAGCTCCAAATGGCACTGAGAGGTGACTAAAAACCTGATCCTCAGTAAACACAGAGCATGTAAGGCGATGTCATGAAACTGTCCCGCTTTGCAATGAGGTTGGACTGTGATACTTTGTGAAAAAGTCCAAACAAGTCCTCCCAACTAAATAACAAAATGACCCATATACTGAAAGTGTTTTCTGATCTGGCAGCCTCATCCGGCAGGACAACATTGTTTATTAGTGCTTTCCAAAATCATTACAAATGATTAATATGACTGCTTGCCACTGGTGGCTATGGTTAAGGTTATTTAGGTGTTGGTCTTGGTCAAGTTAGGAAGGATGTACTGAAAATCTTTTCCTGAACATGTTACTCAGCTCTTGTTTCATTTCCAGGCACCTGAGACTCACCGTGGTAGAAATACATAAAGTCTAATAAGTACCCTCATACATTCCCCCCTTTCATTATTCTACATTGTTTTCAAAGCATAAAACTATTCATATAACCTCCTCAAAGCACATGATCAGCAGTAATTGCTAAATGAGTCATGCAGCGATAAAAGAAATGGAATAATCCCACTTTTTAAGGCATCATCATTTGTCCCATTAAGAATCCCTTTCTTCCTCACTTCTCACATGTAGTATAATCCTGCTCAGTATTAAAGGCTTGACTTCTGCCGTGTGGCTCATGGTGCAGCCTTGTATCCCCGCTGCTTGATGCACACAATAGAAAACAATCCAGAGTTGGATTGAAGTCATGGAGGGGTCAGCAGGTCCCTGGTGAGAGGAGTGTGAATGTTTTCTCTGATGTGCCGCCTCTCTGACTAACAGGGAAGCAGAAAATGATGATGAGCCTTTATGTAATAAAGATACAGCAGTGCTTTTCTCTTAACAATCTACAAATGTACTAGTAATTTGTTTGTGTGTGCATAATGTTCTTCTAGGCATATATAAACTGAGTTAATCAAACTCCAGCACACCAAGGGCTAATTTTCACTTTACCTTTATTTATCTAGGAACATATTGCTGGGTGCAATTCCCTTTTTATTTAATTCATTAGTTTAGTTTGATGGCTGTGCTTTGGCTATGTACACTGTATTTGTTTTCTAAAATGTTTAAGATTAATACATTTCTTCGAGTTAGGGTGTTTTTATTCAATAATGTTCCTTCAGTTTCTTGTTTGCTTTCATTTCTAATGTGTTTTCTGACACTCACTTCCCTGGTTGAGGATGGTGGTCTTGCACCACCAGGCGCTAACTGTTTGGATTGTACCAAGTGGTATGCTGGGAGTGGGGAAGCAAAGAGTTCTTTTTTTGTATGTTGTTTTCCTTCCAGTCCTGGAAGGATTAATTCCAGCCTGAAAATAATGTTGCCGTTCTACAATACATTGTAAAGTCTAAATAAAAGACTAATGTCACTAATTTAGTTGACAACTTTAATTGATTGTGTTATGTCAGCCTTGCTTTGTAGTCGTTAGCGAGTTGGTTTTGACCAGGGAGTATTTAAAGCTGTTGTTACATTCAGTAGGCCTGTTATCTGTGGACTTGGAGACTTTATTTTTAATAGTAATAGAAAAAATTGAATAGTAATGGCAAAATTAAGCTTTCTGAAGCATTAAGGTTTCCCAGCTCCATATGAAACACTGCAAGCTTTTGTCTCCGACATCAACAATCACTGATTCATACTATGACTTGTGTGCATGCCATTTTTGTTGACTGACATTTTCCGCTGATTTTCACATTCAAGAACAATAAATCGTCTCATAATATTGTTGATAGGAAATGTTGGAATAGAAAGTAAACAAAACAAAACAAAACCAAAAATCAATAAAGGTTAAGACATCCAGAAGCAATGAAGTGAGGAAACGGTAGGATCTTGTCTTTGGACCAGGGCAAACTAAGTCTGAATTTTTGTCTTAGTATCATTTTGTCCCAGAAAATTTGACAGATTATTGAGTAGTGTTAGAGTCGCGTTCATATGGCGCACTTATCTGTCTATCACTTAATTATGTGTACATATATTATGCATGGATGTTTTGTACATGGGAGTTTCAATGTGGGTATCACTAGCTTCATGTAGTGTTATAGTTGTTTATCAGTTCAGAGGCTGCATCCCTCGAAGGATGCCTTTTTAGACGAATGTGTCACAGCGGAGCGACAAGCTGTCCCATTTCAAAGGCTCTTTCAAAGGTGGCCTTTTTAAACAAATCCAACGCCTGTATCCTTTGCGGCCCAACCTATCCCAAGATTCATTGCATGCAAGAAAATATGGCGTCCCCAAATGTACCATCAAATGCGGCTGAGCAGGATCACACTTTAAAATGTTAGTATTGTGTTTCAACTCACGCGAATAACTAACGATACAAATGTTAAAAAATCAAGGGGCCTTAAAAACCTCAAACCTCAACTGCAGCTGTCAAGGTTGCTAGGTGACAGGAGCATCGCTTCGTGATGCTGGTGACCCAAATAAGAAATCCTCCATAGACCAGACCGTCTCATTTAACAACGCGTGGTTCGGCCTTCGTAGTCTACACCTTGAACTACCCTTGAACTGAGACACAGATAAATATGTTCCTGAAAAGATTTTCCTAAGTGACAATAAAGTCAAATAATAATCAAATAATTTTGAACAATTTTGTAGTGTTGCCGTTCCTTATTATTATAATTTTTTTAAAGTTAAACAGAGATATTGTGTTAATATCGAAGTCTGAATATGAAAAGTAGCAAATGCTGTACTTTTTGCACTTATGCCCCACAGTGATAAAACATTACAACACTAGAGTTTAATGCATTCATAAAGGTGGTGTCATTGCTCAGAGGAGGATGAAGGGGTTTCCTGCCTGAATCTCCTGTTGCTCTTTTCCCTGTGCTTTCTTCTCTTGCATCCAACAGAAAGCTCATTAAACTGCAAGCAAACTGACATTTCACCCTAACTTCTCCGTCTCGCTCTTGTTTCACATCATTATGTGGCAGCGTCGGGCTCAAAGGTAGCTGGGCAAGCTCTTTGAGAGAAATGGCTAGCCTGGCATGCAAGCGTTTTGATGAGCTTGTCACTCCCTCACCCCAAACATGCCTCATTAGTAGTTCAGTCGAAACACCTATGTGCACCCCCTCCTACCTCCCATCACACACACATACACACAAACAGTTTTTCTCTTTCTGTCTCTCCCTCCATTTCCCATCTCCCTCTCTGGCCCCCCTCCTGTTTTTCAGCACTAATTAGCTGGCTTCTCCCTCTTCTGTGCTTCCCCAGTCACATCTCAAAGGGAGACGGATATGATTTTTCTTTAACCCAAAGGCCAACTTAATCAGCTGAATTAATGACTTTATTACCCGTTAGGCTCCGGGCCATGCAACACATTTCTCTCCAATGCCCAATGCTCCTCTCTCTATCTCTCTCCCACTCCTTCTTTTACCCCCTGCAGGAATTTTTACATTTCAAAAATAGACAAGAAAAAGAGAGGCACAGAGACCATGCGATGGTGCAGGAAGATATTATGAGAAATATAATAATTGAACAGATATGGAGTTACAGGTAGGCCCTAATAAGTACTTTAACAATTAGCTTCAAGTAATTTATGCATAGGCAGTGTCTTTAAGTGTCTCCAGGAAAAGAAAAAAAGTGTATATTATCAAATTGTCTTTTTGAATTTTTAACAGTTGTAATGTAATTTAATTCCCCTATCTGGAGGTAAAACAATGAATATAGTAACATCCATTTTGTTATTTAAATATGTTTAATTAATTAGCACTCATGTCAAAGACAGCAAAAGGCAACACGCACACACACACACACACACACACACTGTAACCGCAATAAAAATCACTGCAGAGCTCAACATCTAAACACTTCTTTTTTAATGGCTAAAATACGGTAATTAGTTGATACATCAGTGTCTGTCAGTAGATGTATTACCGCAATTGAAAAACACCACTGATAAGGAGATGCGCCATTAGTCTTCTCATTTACTTGACAAACTCTAACAGAGCCCAAGGCCTATACATTGAATTAGGTTCATCTAGTGACAACAAAATAATGAGGTGGCTCTGCAACTAGGAGACGAGGCCTTGAGAACTGACTCCTTATTGCTGTGACCAGAGAAAACCGCAGTCTGATATAACTGTGCTCTGTGCGTAGAGACAAGGTTTTTGTCTGGATCACTACCAGGGATAAGGAGCGTTCGCAATGATTAGCAGGCAGAGTAATGCTAAATGCATTTGTAGCATTTTACTTTGGTTTGCTGGTTGATTTGTCCAATGCATTATGGCCTTTCTTTGGTATATAATATAGATGATATATTTTGCAACTTTAAGGAAAGGGGCAAGCATTCAGCTAAAGCAGGGTAGTGACAATTCCAGATACTGAGGTCATGTCCTGTGTATTTCTTTTGGGTTATAATTTTTATTTTTTTAGCAACTTTGGGGGATTTTACATTAAACAACTAAGAGTCTACAGCCTTGTTAGCAGCTCTGTGAGCATGCTAAAATCAGCATGCTAATGTGCCCACAATGAAATTAGTGATGCGAAGCAGCTACAATGTCTTCAATGTTAACCATCTTAGTTTGGCATGTTGTACAGCTGAGGATGATGGGAATGTTAGTTTTGCAGGTATCAGGTCATAAAACCTAAGTCAAGAGGACTCATCACCTGGGTAACATGAACATCTGTACAAAACTTTGTGGCTAAAAACTTATTATCATTATATTTAAATCAAACTACTTTTAGGCCAACAGAAAAAACTCCAGTGCATGGGACCCCATCTCCATATAATACGTACTTTCTCACACATGTACAAATTACTAAATCCACAATTAAACACATGCATCTGTAGTGGGTATTTGGATAATTAGTAATGCAATGTTAATACCACATTTAATATTCCTCAAGACTCAGTGATACTGTGGTGCTTGAGTGTGCACGATCTAAGATATCAGCACATTTTAACCCTCTTTTCTCATACTGAACATTTAGGCATTGTCACTTTACCGTAGTGTTTTAAAGCTTGCTTGGGACTATTCCTTGCAAAGTGCAGGTCATCATATATACTGTATATTCTTGTGAAAAAAGACACATGTACTATAGCTGCATGTTGTGATGCAAAAGTGGGTATGATTTAGATTAAGTATTATGAGTCCATAAGGCACAAAACATTCCACCATTTCTACAAATTTAAATGCATTTTTGAATATTTATATTAAGTTTCATTGATTGCCAACCAAGTGGACGTACCAGCATCCTCAAGGAATTTAGGGACATCAGACAAATAAAATGGTGCAATAAGAGATGTCTCAAGTACTTACTCTCCGGTATGAAGAGCTACATGAAATATACATATCAATTCTGTAATAACTTCAGTGTGGTAGCAGAGATATTTTCCATGTTTTTGAGATTTTATTCCTAACTGAAAAATGAAAATGACTTTGATGAATTTGATGACAGTGAGCCATAATAAACAAACATGCCACAGTAATATGCTAAATACATTTCTCCCAATCAACACCATTATAACAGCTGATGATGCAGTCATTGATAATAGTGCAGTTGAAGTCTTCAGATGGAAATACTCATTAGCAGCTTATGCCACCTCAGAAGAGGAAGATGGTTATGTGTGATATGTTTGTATTTTAAACTAAACATAATTTCGACCTGCAATTCTATCTCTCCAGTTTATTACCATTACTAATTACCAAAATACAGGCTGCAAAGACATTTATACTGTGAAACTGTACTTTCATTCATTTTACATAATCAATTGTTTTGTTGATGCAAAAAATTTACATTCTCTTTACACTTACAAGTGACTAGGTACTAAAGGTGGCACTAGCACACAAACCAAGTTCTTACAGAAATGTTCGATTTGAAAGTCTCACCTAATGCAAACTCTGCATGTCGTCAGCAGAGATGAGATGCAAGGTGTGAGTGATGGTTTTGTTACACTCAGTTTTGCTAGAAAACCAGCACCCCCTCTCTTTTCTTCCTATTTTATACCATAGCTCCAGTCCCACAGGACCTATTAGTCAATTACACCTGAGCACCTGCTGTTTAATATGAGCTGAAAACATACCTGAGTTCTCAGCATCAAACACTTCCTTTGCTGTACATTCTTCCTGTGGTATACAGTAATGAGTGGAGCGGAGGTGTGCATGTGTCTGTTTGTGTGTGACATTCAGAAAAAGGGAGGAATTATTCATTAGCTCTCTATTTCGCTCTTTCAGCCTCCCTCCAGATCCTCATGTTCAACAACTCTAGGGCAAATGCAGAATTGCAAATTAGCTCCCGGAAAAATCGAATTAATTGGCCATCCTCACAGGCTTCTTGTCAAAGTTTGGGCTGATGTGTCAACGATTCCCCCAGAACTCCAAACAGCACTGCGCAATAAAGCACAGAGCGGAGAAAACAAAGGAGCCGAGCAAAGCACTTCATAAAAACAAAACTACCCTCTGCATGTCAATTAACAGAGCACTTCAATCAGGGCAAAACTTTCTGAGTTGACTTCTCCTAACCGCACAATAAGTCACTCAGCCAGGCAGCTGTCACTTCGCCCTCTCTCGCAATTTCACAATCAGTCAGTCTCAAATTCGAAGTCAACATTTGCCTTGAGGTTTCAGTGGCTCTGATGCAAGAATAATGACTTAACACAGCAAATCTTCTCCTACTGCAGCAAAAGTGAAAAATATCTTTAGGATTGTGTAACATAAATTAAATCTAATTGCATTAGTTTCCCCTATGGTGAAGGGTTTTTCCAATTAATCTTTAGCTTTTCTGTTTTAAACACCTCTATTGATTAAAAATACAGCCACTGATTTTATCAGTCAGTGAGTGCTGGATTGGACCAGTGAAGTGGCCACAGTCTTGTATTTAAAGATGCTCTTAAGAGCTGTGAGCATACAGGTCTACATTACTGTATGGACGGAGAGCTGCAGCTGAATTCAGTGAGTCAACATTTGTCTTAACATGCCATCTAGTGATGTATTCATGTATTACAAATTTATAGGCTACAGTATTTTATGATGGCTCAGTTTGAATAAATGCTAACCTTTAAATACATATCGCTCTTTATATACAAAGTGCAAAACACTAAATCACATGTTCAGTCCTCAGAATACAAGCACCTCATATAAGCAGAAGTTTCAATGTGTATA
This sequence comes from Nannoperca obscura, assembly GCA_036024295.1. Classification (NCBI taxonomy): domain Eukaryota; kingdom Metazoa; phylum Chordata; class Actinopteri; order Centrarchiformes; family Percichthyidae; genus Nannoperca; species Nannoperca obscura. The sequence goes on along the minus strand of JAVQJL010017182.1, from coordinate 11,927 downwards.
GCAGAGCGTACAGAACACTGAATCAATGCAACATGTCACCCTGGTGTGCAGCATTGCAACATAAATGCTATTTACTGCAATATTAAATATGTGGCAGTGGTGGAAAGAAGAAATGCAATCTCTTTGATTCCTTTTGATGACAAAATGTCAAAATGTTGCAGTGTAGAGTGTAAATTGTGGTTTAAGGTTATATATTTCCATCATTACAGTGTTACTGTAGCTTACTGTATTTTATATGATTACAGTAATCCTCAGAATAAAGGCACCTCATATTAGGTGTATGTATTTTCAAGTGAATAACAGAAAACTTAGTTTTAGTGTTAGTTACAGAACAGAAACAGGAAGAGGATGCAGTGAAGAGCAGTCATAGTTGTAGTCTTGTGGATGTACAACATTTACTATAAAGTCAGACTCTTCACTTCACTCTACATATTCACAGTATTGCAGTATGCTCAGTAACTAAAATTTATTACAGATGTTTTTATTTTGTGTGCTAACGTGACATTTTGAGGCCCAAATGTTATTAGTTTTGCAATTTTTACGTGAATACTTAATATTTATCAGAGCCAAAGAGCATAGATGTCATCTACTGGGAAACATTTCAATAAGTCCTCTAAAACGTACACAGTAGGATGATCATTTCTATTTATTTACAAAAATAGATATATAAATACAATTCTGGAGTGTAAATGTCTGTACAAAAGAAGTTGACTGGACTAAAAAATAAAAGCCACAAACATGTTGGTGCACATGTCACTGAATATAACTTCATTTAAAGTCACATTGTGGGTCTCCAGTCTCATGGCAATGTTTATGCACAAATCTATAAGATCCAGGCCTGTGGTGTCCTTGCGAAGATCTAAAATATTGTCCGTGGTCAATGTGCAACATATACTGGTAGTTTTTGGGCACCATCTGTCCGTTGGTCAGAGTACAGAGCGGTATTTACATGCAAACATGAGCCACACTGCACATGCGGTCTCAGGATAGGCAAACACCCGAACGCGGACCGCAAGCCTCACGTGGTCGCCACGACAACACACTATCTCGTCACAGAACGGAGACCTGCACAGGGAAGTGACAAGAGACAGAGCATGAAATATGAAAACTATGAACATATACGCATAAAGACGGGAGGGATGGTGTGAGTTTTGAGCCTCTTTTCTATGACGTTAATGTAATTTGCCAGGAGCTCAGGACACAGCTGAACACTGTGTGCTCAATCCTGCCAGGATTTCTAACAGAGACACTGAATGGTGCTGGGAGTGAAAATATGTGCAGGTATTTATTTTCTGTTGCTTTATGGTGTTCTAATAGCACAAACACCCTTGGCACCTACAGAAACACACACATTTGTTAGTTCCTATAGAGAGCTTTTCTTCTTTCTCTCTCTCTACAGGGCGGTCAGAGGTCTGGATCTGCTACAATACGTCTGCAGCTGGTAGGGATTTGCTGCCATAAGCCTGAGGTATAGTGCAAACAAATCTCCCAGGCAAAAAAAACTAAAAAAATGGTGGCTTTGCAGTGCTGCCTTTGGCTTCAGTCACTGCAGTATGCACAGACTAGTTTTCTAGAATGTGTTAAAATCTTTGCACAGCCTCTTTCACCGCTCCAGGGATGGGTCAACAACAACATCTGACTGGTTTCAGATTTTTTGTGTCTGTGCTTTCATAGACTCATAATATTAACTAAATTGTTTTGAGGAATTTTTGTCTGCTCTTGCCATGACTAGGGGTGGGAATTGAATTTATTGATACCAATGCCGTCATCGATTCTGCTTTTTGGTGGGTTTCTTTATTGATTCATAATCAGTTTTCTGTGTGGAAAAGTAGACATACAAAGGTTTTCAGCATTGACACAACTGTTGTATTACATCCTGAACACAGTGTAGAAACAGAGTAGAAACAAGGCATGCGTGACTAATGACCTTTTATCTAAAATGGATGAAGCATTCGTTTTTATTTAAGTTTTCTATTATTACAACATGAGATATTTACCCTCTGTAACGGACGTGCTGCTCTGTTGGGAAGCAGTGGCACTCGTGCATGTCACATAGCTACATGGCATTTCTACATGTTGCAGATAAAGATTTTTCTGCACATCGCTGGTGTTTCCACCCTCACTTAAAATTATCATTTTACACATATTACAACTAGCACTGCTGTCCTCCTTCTTGGTGAAAGGAAGCCATGCTTTGGACTGTTTCTTCCTCTCTGACAAAACAAGCCGGCAGCAACAAAAGGAACTGATAATGGTTCTGAGGCGTATGATTCAGACAGATCAAACTATTTGGGACCGGTTCTGGATTCCCATCCCTAGCCATGATTGCAACCTTCTTTATTAGGTGTGGATGCCACAAAACAAACCTGAAGTTGGATGAAGTGTAATGGAATGAAGAATCAGCGTGCTCCCTCTCTCACCTGAGGCAGGTGGCAAAGGCTCTACGAGCATTGCGGTGCAGGAAGTGGATGGGGAAGCCTTTGAAAGTGTGTCCGTCTGGCACCGCCCTCCTCACTGCGTCCTGGAATTCCTCGTTGCCACAGGAGACGCCAGTGCAACGCTCCAGCTCATAGGCTGACAGTGCCGAGGACAGCAGGTAGGACAGGTGGTCGTCCCACACTGTGGCCAGTTCCAGGTCCTGCAGGAGAGAGCACCACACAGCCCACACTTTGCTCAGTAACTGTTACATTACATTTTAAAGACACAACACCTAACCTGTGACTGGTCAAAGACACTTAAAGGGTCAGTTCACCCAAATCACACACACAAATTCTGTTTAATGCGATTCAGAAAAATGCTAATTAATCTGTGTTTCCATCCACTACTGTTGTGAAAATGTGCAGAAAAACAGGTGGATGGAAACGCACTTATTTATGGGCTATTTGAACTGTAGCGGTCACTCGTCATACACTCTCTCAGCAACTTTCTTCCACAGCTCAGGTGAATTAAACAGAACCTAAAACTCCAGAGGGTCCATATCAAGTCCAGCACTTTGTTTTTACCTTCCTGTGCTCAGAGACCAGGTAGCGCATCTCCAGCTCTAGTTGATTGCTGGCAGCAGCAGGATCCAGAGACGGGGCACAAAGTGGAGGCAGAGGGGGCAGAGACGTGGTGGAGCCTGGGGCGCAAACAGACTTCAGAGCCTCTTCGCTCATCGCCTTCCACCGAGACTGATTCTACAGGGAAAAAAGGAGGAACAGGCATTACTTTTTCTGAAGAAGAACCACTACACTGACGCTGCTGGGGGTTTGTCTTGCTTTAGGGTAACATGACATGACAGCAGTTGCTGCTGAATGCAACTGTTACAGATTCAATTTCCCTACCCACAAACTGGCCACTGGTCTGATGATTGAAACTGGCAACCAACCAGTCACAAGCCTTCTGCTCTCTGCTCCAGGCTACTTCTGCCCTCTGTGTGACTTAAAATCACCGCTATCCATCTGATTAGATCTTCTCTGGCCAATTTAATATGCAGTGGAAAATTATATTGAAACTAATTTCACCAAACCCTGACCCTGCTTAGTAACACTAAGTAACACCTGCCAACGAAAAAGAACGCAAACAGCATAATGACCTTTCAGTGGCATTTTCTCAACCCTAAAGTGCCTTAATAATTACTGTAATAAATACAACAATGAAAGTCAAATGAATTGAATTAAGGGGCTGGTTCCAGTGATAGTGTTGTGCGGGACACCATTCTGTACCTGGAAGTCAAAGACACAGAGCTCAACAGCATCGGAGGGCTGGCAGTTGGCCAGGAAGGTTTGGTGGTTGAAGACACAGCCCACAGTGCGGTAGGGGGAGGAAGGTTTGGGCTGGCAGGCCAGGGGTGGAGCATCTGGGTCTATGGCCTGGTGCAGATATCTGACCATAAATATGGGACATCAAGGCTAATCAGTCATCACAAACAACAAAATTGTTAGAAAATTGTTATTTAGAAATCCATTAAGCCCATTTTGAGGGCATAAAGACATACTGTCATTCTTGAATTAGCTCAAAGCTTTGTGGTGGGAAACCTCTTGCTGTCAGCACAGACCTAGTTTCTCTCACTGACTTACTGTACCAAAGATATGAAATCAAGTCTATCTCCATTATAAGATCTGTGAGTTATGGCAAAAACCAATACTTGAGGAACAAAATTCCAGAACTGGATAACCACCAAAATATAATCAGTGGTTCCACCAAATTTCATGGAAATCCATTCATGGGATTCTAAGATTCTGCTGACAAAAACACAAAGGCTTGTCTAATGAGCTAACTGAGGCCAAAAACAAAAAAACGCTGTGTAGTTCAAATGATTTGGTTTTAGCGGTTACAGGAAAACTCAAAATGTTAAACAGTGGGGTTTTTAAAGGAAGATTTCCCCAATATTCATATCTATCTTCTGTTAAAATGTCCTCCTTCTTCTGTGTTAAAGGTAAATATTAATAATGTGCCTCATTTCCTCAAATGTCCAACCTGCTGTAACTATTCTGACAGTAGCACTGTCAGAGGGACAGGGCAGTAGTAAATGCAGCTGTTGTATAAAGTGATCATGTCTGAATAACAACAAAACGGGGAAATAAATCCAAAGCCAGACCTGTGAGCTGTCAGACTCTCCCAGAAGGTGATGCTCCCATCAGTCCCGCGGGTCAGGACCCAGGTGTGTGGCATTCCCTTGGCTTTGGTGCCCACACACACGTACGTATCCAGGCCAAAGCCCAGCAGGAGGCTGCACAGCAGGGTGGCGTGGTCCTCACAGTCCCCCTGAGGAGGACAGACAGTGATGAGTTCAGGTCCTTTGGAGAGTTTGGAATGTGGAAACCATATTATCAACATCATGTTTACGGTTTAGAATTCTCTTTACCTTAATAAAAAGGCAAACACACTTTTGCTTTTAACATTTTGTGCTTCGACAGTTGTACTTCGAAAGCACCAGGACTTTTTCTTCCTGGCTCAGTTTAGGTCATGCACCTCTTTGGAGCTGCACAGTTGTCTGAGTCTTTTTACCCTCATGCTCCAAACAAGCCTGTTTGACAAATGCCTGTAGTGTGCTCCATTCACAGAAGACAGAAGTCATGAGATGTATTACAGCAGATGGCCCTTTCAGAGGTCAAGAATGAACTCCTCATTTATCTCAGAGGCTTCATTCAAGAAATTATATCTCGAAATATCTATTTTTAATTATAAAATATTAAAACTTTATTCTAGAGAAATTACCACTTTGATTTTGAAATATAAATAAACAATAAGAAGTATGTGTTTTTCTCAAGACATTAAAACTTTCAGAGTTTGCACAGCTTTTTAAAGGTGAAAAGCAAGCAATTTTCAAGGTACCTAAAGCAAAAATCTCCAGACTCTTGAAGCCTTTATCATCACATCTAAACTGTTCCTGTGAATTCCAGGAGACGACAAACAAACAACATGACAACGGGATCGTTTAATTTCAAATATTGAACGATTTTTGTTTTACATGAGTGATTGTGTTGTTGATTAAACATCAGATTGAAAATCAAGCATTTTTGAATTCAAGCATTTTCCTAACCTTGAAAACATAACGGTTACAATTAAGGATTTTCCAGACTTTGTATGAAACCTGCACTTGGCTGTAATACGCTGTTGTAAAAATGCACTTGCAATGTGCAGATCACAAAAAACAGTAAATGTGTGAACCCTGTTTAGGACAAATTCATCATTTACGCTGTGACTGCATGGATGTAATCAAAGCCCCTATATTTATACAGGTTGAAACAGATTTCCTCCCATCTTAACGCCATCCCTGCTGCTCGTCAAATTCATCATGTCACTACAGGTCTGTTTAAACAGAAATACAACATCCTGTTCTTACTGCATTGTTCTCACCGAACACACACAAGAAAAGCCTTCTGGAGAGGAAATAAGCTCTGTAGTCATCAAATTGTCCATGACAGTAAGCAAGTCTTATTTCACTCATCCAACTTTTCCAGTAAAGAGGCCTGGGTTGAGCTGGGGGCTGCTGCTGCTGCGTGCTGGCTCGGGCTTCGGGCAAGTCAGAATGATAGATGTTCCCCAGAAGTGCTAATATGGACGGCAGCATCGAAACAGGCTGGGGACTGATGAGGCTAAATTAATTTTCCCTGGAATGAAACTCATAAATCACAGCTGACATGGGCCACTTTGTGAGAGTTGTGTTGTGTCTGTCTTGCCAGCCGCTCACAGAGGAGAGGCAGGGAACATTTATCCTGTGGTGGTCTGGGAAATTCCCCACTATCTAGTCGAGAGATGAAAACGCATCCGTCAGTCCACTCTGCACGGAGCCTTCTTTCTCAGAAATGACACAATCAGCTGTGCTCAGAAATGGATTAAATGTAAAACACAGCTGAACTACGAGTATCACAGTCTGTGTGCAAGAACGTAATCATAACGAGTAAAAGGGAAAAGAACTTGCCAAAGGATGATTTAAACCATCCATCTATGTTTTAGGTGATCTTGTTTTTAAATTAGGTTCCTTCTTGATTGTTGAAGTAATGTAGTACTTTTTTTACTTCTGTACCACTGTTTTGTCACGACGGATGTATTCTGTACTGTGTTTTCACTCCATATCATATCACTATGGTCTTCTTGAGTCAATCAATGTGAATCTGAATGTGAGGCGGTTCCATCAGACTGCAGTGCAGCAATTCAGGAGCGGCTCCAAAGCAATCCAGGAATAGGTCTCAACGTTACGTCAGAAAAATGTCCACGTCACACAGAGATCATGGACTTGTGATGAGATCGGAGTGTAGTCATTCCCAGGCTGGATTTAGTTTCATCTGTATACGATGTTTATGATCACAAATTAAATGTGTGATCACCTAAGCGGTGAAGAAAATGTTTGTTAGTTTTGTTTATCTCCACTAAATGACTGCAGGTTCGAACTGATTTGATGCACTGTGTTGCTGTCTTTTCTTTTTAGTGTCCCAGTGTCTGTGAATGAAGAGGTTTGCAAACCTGTTGCAAAGCTGTTTTGTTTTTTTAATGGAAACATAGTTTGGGACTTTGTATTTCCTATTCTCATAACAGGGATCTTGTTCTGAACAAAACATCAGAAGATTATCAAGCATTGTTTCGCTTTTGATAATCACTGACTTAAAAATCCAGTTATTATTATTTTCATTTCCATTTGTCATTTAAACGCTGTGACTTAGTCATATTATTATCTCTGGAAAGATTTACTCATTAGCACTATAGCACGGTTGGATATGTCCAAAGGTATACTAATAATAACATGGAGACAGAGCTATTAAAGAGAGGCCAAATTGAGAGTTTGGCCGACAGCATGTCACAAACTAAATACTAAATCACTAAAAGTTAGTACAGCCGACACATCCTGAAATACTATGTATGTATACATACTATGTAAATAGATTATTAAAATAAATGTTACCGTGGAGGTGAATGTTATGTCCAGAGAGTCCTCAGGTAGGACCCTACAAACAAATGATTTATTTCCATTTGGATTAACTAATGAAACACATTACACTTTACAGGATCTTTGGTGTGAAAAGCTATAAATCTGCCGTCGCCTCTGATAAGGATCTGGCAGTGCAGTAAGTGCACTGGCATCTGAAAAATGAGTCCATCTCTGTTGTGGCTGCCAAGAAGCCGGCCAGTTCTCCTTACCTTCCCTCTGCACAGGAAAGCCATTAATGTGCACCACTGCTCCTGCTTGCCTCCCCCCCCCCCCACCACCGGGGCCTTCTCGAGGGCCAGCAGGCTGACGAAGCGCGCAGCCTGTCGAGGACTCTCCAGCAGCCGGCCCGCCCGCAGGACGCGCACGTAGGAACACACGGGCCTGTTGACGCCATTCTCATCCTGCGGGACAGAGACGCACCCGGAGGTGATAAGACAGCTTGCAGCCGGAGATGAATTTGAGGATTCAACGGTCCCTAAACTGGTTAGGAATATGAGACGTCCTCTCCCCAAACCACTAATACACGAAACCAGTGTATGACGGGCAAACAGCAAATGAATGGAGTGAGGAACTCCCTCTGCTATCCACTCCACTGGTCTGTTGTTAAAAAGGTTTCAGAAAGTCAGCAAAACTATTTCATAAAAAAGGTTTAATCCCCCTCTGCATGTGAATTTAGACAAACCTGTGCAAAGATCTTGACCATTTTGGACTGGTGTGATGGGCGTATCTCAAGGAACTCCCTCCACCACTGTTTGGCATAAACCAAGAAGAGTCTCTCCTTCTCTGCCGTCCTCTGCCTCTCCAGTGATTGCTGAATGAGAAATACACGGTGACATCTAAATATAGAGCTTCGATGTTTCTTTTACAATGCTGCCTTTATTTCATCTCTGATTGATTTTTAACAGCGTTAATGGAATTCTGTTGTGATGATTCACAGGGTTAGTTCATTCATGAATAATGAGGCAGATGAATAAACAGAGGGATAAACAGACGGAGAGATAAAGAGACTCCAGTGTGCTGACCTGTGTGCTGATGATGTCGGTGCCCAGAGTCTCTGTGAGAGGAGGGTAGAGCTCCAGACTGACAGTCAAAACACCAGCTGGGACTTTACATTCACTTCCTGGTGACACACACACGCACACGCACACATTACTGACAGCTGACATCACTTTGAGATGTTTTTCAAAAACCTTGCTAATTTACTGTTAGTACATGGACTGTGTGTATATATAGAGAGAGATTTTACTTGCAGGGTCGACACAATTCTTTGTTTAGAATTTGATGTTAATGATATGTTGTTTTCTGACACCACTGCAAGTGTCATTGGTTTTCATACTAGTTCCCTTGCATTTACTAATGTTATTGATATGTTATATTTTTGATATTCTGTACAGTTTTATCTTTGCTCTGTGAAGCACTTTCGACTGCATGTTTGTATGAAAGATGCTATATAAATAAAGTTGGGGAAATGTTTTTGGGATCGTATAGGCCACTGTGGGCTGGGCACATGTATGTGCAGGACACAATAATCTACTACTCTACCAATGAACTGCATTCATCATTCTTCACCCTTATCCACAGAGATGTTACCTTTTAAAAACTAAAGACATTAATAATTCAGTAAACACTATCACACTTGTATTCACTGCAGCAGAATCACCCTTCCTCACCAACTCCCATCAGCTCCACAGCAAAGCAGGTCTTCCCACTGGGCGAGCTGAGGACTGTCCTCCAGTCCAGGAAGTAGGATGAAACCAGCGTTGTCTCACTCGAGGTGTCCTTCTTGATCAGCACCAAGTGAACCGGGTCACACAAAGACAGCATCGTGGTCGCATCCGCCATTTTACTGCCCTCTCCTGCAGTGCCAAAGTAATTACAAAATGACAAACTCAGTAGTGATGATAAATATAAAGCAACATGAATCAACAGCAAAGCAACTGGTCCTGACTGACTGACTCCAACAATGCTAATTTACACGTACCTATGCCATCTCTGTGGATCTCTAAGAGGAAGCCCTCTTTCAGGTCAGGTTCGCAGGCACAGGGCACTGGCTTTGAGCGAAACCTCTGGTTACGGAAGTGCAGAAAGAGCGTAAAGGTAGAACACACCTGCCCAGGTAAAGGCTCTGGCTCCTGGAGGTGCTCCAGAAAGGCCTTACCACCAAGTACTTGGAGATACAGGTACCGCATGGATGCGTCAATATTGGCTGAGAAAATGAAATGAAACATGGACATGGTGAACTTGAGTGAAGAAAAATAGCCCATGTTGGTTGATTTTGGTTTGTAAATGAAGTTCCATACTTTTTTCCAGCTGAATAATATTCTTGTCAACAAAGTGAGTAGCAGGCTTCAAAGGAGATCCTGACTGTGCGTCTGTGGGCACTTCCTACCAAAACAGACCAACATGACAAACGTGCCAACAGTCACAAAGTGATTGAATTTATACAATTCATACAGTGGAGTAATTGATATCTAAACAGTTTACATTCATTTAGGACAATTTCCATTTTTCAAGTGAAAGAATTAAAGTGAACTGCTGTCAGCCTGACAACTATATAGATATAAATCTGAAAATTGGTTTTGACCCACCTGGGTAAAGTGTATGTCCTTCATCACTTCATCTATGATGCCCCTGCGCTGCAGAGCACGTAGGAAATCCGCCTCCGACAGAGATTGACGTGCTGGGCCTTGGTCAGTCCTCACAGTCTCAGCCAGCACCTCTCGGATCTTCCCGTGGATATCCATCTGATAACCAGAACACACTGAATAAACACCACACATTTCACCCTCAACAGGAGTCACAAAGACAAGTCTCAGAGCTCACCAGTGTTCTTTAACACATATAATATCTTCTTATGGTTAATTGTACATCTATGGCTTTCCTCCCCCCCAACAGCTAATTCTCCATTAAGAAAAACGCACCACCGCTGACATCACACTGGCCCACTCATCCCTTTTCATTGTGTTGGGGAGGGTGGTGGGTGAAACACAGCAGAGCTCCAAGTCTTGAACGTGTTGATGAGAAAGGAGTTTCCATGTTGTGGGTTTTCCATTTCATTAGAATCTTACACGAAGAAAACTGAATATGCTTTTTGGAAATGATCTTGTTATAAACATAAAACTGCAGATCCGGTTACTGTGGGGGAAATCATACAGGACCAATACAATATTACCAATACTGGTCATTCATGTATCAGTGCATCTCTACCTAATGCCACTCATCTGACCTATCTGTAGTGTAAATCAGACCTCTGTGGGCTACACAGGCAAATCCTATTGGGATGTTTAGGAAGACAACAGTTAAGTGTGGAAATAACCGAATAGTATTTTAAATAATGACAGCATGTACGTATACATACAGCCGAACTTCAAACAAGACGGAGTTTAGTGGTGCTAGATCTTGAAATATGATTTATCATGTGCGCAAGTTTGTCAATACACAAGCAGAGATTCATTGTCTATATTTTTGAATGGCAGTTGGCCGTCTACCTTCAAGAAAACACACACGCACAACTGTTAAACCATGTATCTTACGAATTACGGCATACAAACGGACATTGTTTAGCAACGTAAACATGTATGGAAATAAAAGCTTTGTCGTTTCCTCACCTTGAGCAGATGGTTGTGAATGATCTGCTTGAGCTCGGAAGCTTTCTCTGGAGGCAGAGACATTACAGCCGATGAGCTCGGGCCTGTTTTGTAGCTAGCTAGTTAGTAACAGGGCACTTCAGGAACGACAAATAACTGTAGTTTTCTCGTCTGAGCAGTATTTGATCCTTGTAAACATCTGTCGTCTCAAACACAACCACATTTCTGACAGCCCGTGGATGATCAACAATTGCCTGCTCAAACTGTGGCGGAAAAGCAAGCGGGAATACGTCTCCACTGATGCCTGACAGCGTCCCGTGGTCAAAGTTGTTGGTGTTCAACAATTCTGCCCTAGAACAAAGTAATATACGGCGAGTGGGGTATTACTGACGAGATCATTTATTTTTCGGGACGTTTATTTAATCTTTGTTGAAATAGTTGCCATTTTAATCAGGGATTGTATCGGTTGTCCTATTGTCGTCACGACCTGCGTCAACGGGTAAAGGACCCTTTTGTAGTCCAAATTGTAGTTTGTATTAATAGGACTGTTGGATCTTTTTACCTGCTCAGTTTATATCAAACCAACCAGTTTTTATGTAAATGTAAATATATATGTACATATACATATATACATATATGTATGTATATATATATATATATGTATGTATATATATATATATATATATATATATATATATACACATATATATATATATTTAAATACATATGCATATATATATATACATATACATATATATACACTACCGTTCAAAAGTTTGGGGTCACATTGAAATGTCCTTATTTTTGAAGTAAAAGCACTGTACTTTTCAATGAAGATGACTTTAAACTAGTCTTAACTTTAAAGAAATACACTCTATACATTGCTAATGTGGTAAATGACTATTCTAGCTGCAAATGTCTGGTTTTTG
>JAVQJL010017180.1:0-14504 GCA_036024295.1 Nannoperca obscura | reverse complement strand
TCTATCTATCTATCTATCTATCTATCTATCTATCTATCTATCTATCTATCTATCTATCTATCTATCTATCTATCTATCTATCTATCTATCTATCTATCTATCTATCTATCAGAAAAAGCAGATTTCAGAGTGTCATCCCCCACACGGATCAAGATTTGCTATCCACATAAAGAAAGAGTAATATGTGGCCAGGTAATGAAGGAACAGGTGGCAGCAGACCACAAGCACTGGATGCAAAGCAGCCACTCCTCCCTGGTAGCAGAAAATCACAAGCTGACAAACAAACAGAATAATAACCTCCACCGGCATGACTCCTATACCTGGAGAGAAAATGAATTCACTGAATTTGATAAGGGCCAACAGGGAGCCTTCACTTTTGACAGGTACAACTAAGGAATTTGTCACGGGTTCAAAAACTAATCTAATTTCTTGAACAACACACTTGACTTGTGAAAATCTCCCTTATTGGATTTTGTATAGGCCACGAAATGTGTAGATGGAAAAATACACAACGGTAATTGAGGGATTAGAACACAGCTACACCAGTGAAATGGTATTTTTCTTTTATCTGTGCGCTACCGTGATACAAAGACACTGGTGTTAAGTGTGTATCAACAGGTAAACAGACACTCATCTTCCATCCTCTACAGAGGCTTACAGCAATACAATATAACGACTCACTCATTTTGAAAGGCATATTAACAAACAACAATTGTGTTAAGAAGCTTCTTTCTCTTCCATTCAGCGAACATGTAACACATACTTTTAAATAAAAAATGAAACTTCCAAAGTTATCTCAGGTTTCTACAGATTTATAGCTTCTAAAAAGTGTTAATCGAGAATCTGTGAGAAATTAATTGAATACACCATAACAAGTTTGTTCGGTAATTGGATGAACCCCCCATGGGTTTCGTATTCAACTCTCTGAACCCTGCTACATGTCTGCTAGCCTCATGGGAAGACTGTCTCTCATTAGCACTGGATAATACTGTCTTGGTCTGGCCTTGCTGGCCACCACATACTGCTGCAGCTGCCGAACACACTGCATCAAGCCAAAAGACACAGAAGAAGAACACTGTCATTCATGTTGGTGTTTTCCCTTGGTATGTATACTACGTTTTGTAAATAACTAATTTACTACAATATGCAAGAAGCGTAAAGACACAAAACTCCATGTGGTATGTCAGCGACAAGCACGCCGAGATGCCTGCTACAAGTTTCATGTGGTGTTTGATGAATTGTGGGTTGCAATGACAATGCTCTCTGGCTTGGTTTTATCTCTCATTAATCCAGAACTATAGTATCACACGCATGCATGCTCTTGTTGCTGCCAACACTGGTGTGCTCCACAGACCCTGTCAGCCATGCTGTGACACTGAACATGACAATGTCTGCAATTTGCTGGGTGTTGTCTGCCTGCCCCCGGCTCGGCCATTTGAAGTTTTGCCACCTGTGCCTCTGCAGCCTTACTGTAATTCAACAGCTGAACCAGTGAGAGCGCCTCTTCTGTGCCCAATCACCTTTTAAGTTAATTCTGGAAGCACCTGCAATCTGCAATAAACATCAATTAAAGCTATGACCCAATCTATCAGCTCATGCCCTTCGGTGGCATTCCTTGCCCTTAAGCTTCATTAAAGCCTTTCATTTTGGGCCAGCATATTTTGGTGCAGGTATTATTTATGGCATGTGTGTGTGCCAGGTAACACAGATGCTGCAGAGAGAACATTAAGAGGGAGAGAGAGACAGAGAGGGAGTGAGAGACAACTCTTTGTTCAAGGTTCATCCAGACCTCACAGCTGGCAGTAGACAACGAGCTGAGCAGCCCACTCTCTGAATCCTGCCTCCTGTTAGTCTGTTGTTGACGACATGTGGCAGTGATATTATCCAAATTAACTGCATCCCCCATCGGTACCAAAGCCTTAGTTGGATACTAATGGCCACCTTGCCTATTAATCTGAGAGGAAGTTGGATTTGGGGAGAGGAGGATAACAGGTGCAGGGATAGAGGCAGAGAGATATAGATAATATAGATTATTAATGAACTTTTGGATGGCTCTTGATCCGCCCCAGGTCTGTTTGGGGCTCCATATGTTGCCTTGGACAGTTCATCGGCAGCAGACTTCAGGTGGCTCAGTGGCCCATCCTAATGCAACTGTGCCTGAGCTACAGCAAGACAGACAACAAACACAAAGTGCACAAAAGTAGTCCACATGAGACAAATTTTGATTCGTACAAGAAAGCAAAAAACAGCCGCAGAAGATTCCAATTATGGAAATCTCCTGGATGTAAACATATTCTGTTGATTGAGTCAACAAGATATTTTGAGTAGAAGGTAAATATCTTGATTATAATCAAATTTCAGTAAGAGGCCTGTCATAATTGTGCATGATCATCAGTGAGCAACATGATTATCATTTGGCTCGTGGCCCACTGCTTCAAGTTTGACCATTGTGGTTTACATGCCAAAAAGTTTGGTCTCTACTGAGCACCACAACCACACACAAACTTAAACCGACTCTACCACTTATTTCCCTCCCTCACTACTTCAATGTAATGCAAAATGAGGCGGCATCAAAAAGATGTGTAAATTACATCTGGCTTCCAGGACACTATCTGGCTGCCAGGAAGCGTCCGTAAATATTTATTGCGGAACATCAGTGAAGTGTGTGAAGGTGCGGATGTCTGCCAGAAAGAGTGTGTGCTCATGTGTGTGTCCAGCTGTGCAGCAGTCAGTGAACACCCAGCATTGGCAGAGAGATGCTTTGTAATTCATCATTTCTTTTACTTAAGCCTTTTTGGTGGCCTTGTTCAAGCCCGATAGAAGCGTATCCAAATCGTAATTAACTGCAGCTTGACAAGAGCTACAGGTTTGGTTGCCTCATTCTTCAACTAAACAAATCAACACCAACTAATGCTACTTCATGCAACTCATAACTACTGTATATCAAACTGGACCAACACAACGTTACCTCCAGGACTCTCCATAATTCCTTCTATAGTAAACTACTATCTATTGTATAGTGCAATACATTCCACTGATCATAGTGGTTCTTGCACAATTCTCTTTTATTGCATGTGAGGTCTTGTCCTCTCATTTTAGGTTAACATGTGTGATTCTGTATAATGGTCAATATGTGTCGTCACCACAGCCATGCAAACAAAACCATGCATATCTGTTCTACTTCTGTAAAATGAAGTGCATTCTGATTTACAGTTGGGCTGAGCAGCAATATAACTAGTATTTACAGCTCAACATTATTTCAAACACATCAAGATAAATACCCTGGTCTTGGGTAGATGATACCCAGGCTATGAAGAATAAATGTAGAAAAGCCAAAAGAGAATAGGAGGCTGATAAACTGGTAGTGTCCCACAATATTAGTGAAGGATGTAATGCTGAAATATCAGGAAGCAGTTAAGGAAGCAAAAGCGGCTTATTAATCTGCCCTCATTTTGACGATCCATCCTAACTCTAGGGTGCTTTTCAATATTATTGACTCACTTGTTAACCTCCCTTATAGTCGCTGTAATGAAGCCTCCCTTGACAAATGTGTTCATGTGTTTTAAATGTTTAATATTCTTTAACATAAACTATACCCCTGACAGAGGCCACTGTTGACTGTTTGACTGTGAAGAGCTGTTTTTAAGTCATTTCTCCCATGTTGCTTGACTGTGACTTGTGTTAAACCCTTCACCTGTTTCCCTCCGTATTACATCAGCATCCTGTACATTATATATTATCGATAGCACTCTGGCCACTGGTTTAGCATATTTTTTAAAAACTGCACTCAGAATACGTTTTTACTCAGTTCTATTCCATCCTTAGAAAATATTTACAACAATATCAACCCTTTCAATCCAGTTAAAATTCTTTGACATTGACTTTATTCATGCATGATTCTACGTGGACATATGAAAAGCAAACAAAAAGGTTTCACTGTTATGCTGATGACACCCATTTATATCTAGGTGTATGGAATTCTAACACTATCTGTCTAGCCATTCTCATAAATTGCCTAAACAGAATATAAAGTGTCAAAAGTTAATAACACCAATTCTGAAATCATCTTTTTTGGCCTACCTCAATTAAATTGCTTCACCATGAAGATGACACACTGTCTCCTGATGTAAAGCTACTAATTTCACACTAATTTCAGTTTTCAGGAAGAGGTTAAGAGAGCTGTTCAAACTATTAACTTTTGATAGAGGACTATTTTCCCATGCAATGAGACACATTTTAATCCATATGCAATCAGAAAATAGTCTTGCATGCTTTAGTTTAAACTTGTTAAGAACATGAAGAACCTGTTTTGCACTTTTACCCTGATTGGCTGTCATTTTCAAATAAAAAGTTCCTCAACTGCTTCACTTTTGTTATAGATGTCCATATTATCAAAGTCGCATCCAGAGGTCTTGTGGCAGCTCATTACAAAATTCTTTAAATCTACTGTTATGTAACAATTCAGTCAATTGTTTAACCTTACTTTTACAATATGATTCAATCAATGCCAGTTTATATTGAACTACAAAGCGTTCTCCAATGGGATGCTCAGTTTCTTCTGGCCTTGTAAGTAGGGCAATTGTTAGCTAACATTATTTATAGGTATAAGAACCTGATAAGCTCAAGGATGTCTATGAATGTATTGGTTCCCTCTTAACTATCACTACAATAAGTAAGTGGAAATTAAATTTGAAATGCATTCAACTATAGCCCATAGAATTACATTTTAAGGATGGGCAATTATATAATTGGTTAATTGCTATTATAAACTGAACTTTTATCGAAATGCATTCTGTGCTGTTGTATAGCAAGTAACTATGGAGATTAATCAAAGAACACACTCACAGCTACAGTAGGATTTAATACTATGCATTATCTTATGACTTTTCAACTTTTATATGTAAATTATATTGTATTTTCCTATGACAAATTAAAGGATTCATGTTCAGTGCACAGTAAATATATCTTTATGAGGCTGTGAATGTTAGCACTTTATATCTGTTTGCTGAAAAGGTAGTCTGAAGAGCAGGAGAAGGAAATGGAGTATGCAGCTGTGTGCCGCAGCAGTGGTGGATTCTGTGCGATATCCCACAGCGAGAATGTATGTGAGACGGTGGACTGTTGATGTGCTGGCTGTATTTATGTAGTACAATGTATAGATATACTACATGGATATAAAAAAACTGATTGATTACAAATATTCTAGTATCTTTCTTGTGTACGTTTTTCTCTTAAATGTATGAGGGTTTTTTAAACACATAAAACAGCATAGTCAGTATAGAATTTTAAGAAGAGGCACAATCCTCCATTTAGTGTCTGTATATGGTATAGAAAACTTTAAAGGAAGACTTGGTTAGCGTCTGTCTCTTGGCAGGGCAGAAAACAAAATCAGAAAGTCTACCAATATTTGTTGTAAACTTTGCCCAAGTCTACCTCAAACATTTTAACCCTTGTGTGGTGTTCGGGTCTGTGGGACCCATTTTCAATGTTTACTAAAAGAAAAATTATGCAATTAATTATTTTTTCAACCTCAGACTCATTGGCCGTTGCTCATTTTCTGTGAAGAACATATAAAAGAACACATTTTCAATGAATGCACTCTGTACACCCTCCCTACACATTTATATTACATATGTGGTGTTGTGTACTTTCCCTCTGTCCTCCTCCTACCTGGGCCTGCTGTTAGTGTGTGTGTGTGTGTGTGTGTGTGTGTTCCTGCTATTATCACACAAGGTTGCAATATTGTTATATTTCAAGCACCGACACCTGTCTGCTCCCCGATTTCCTGCACATTTTACCTTCTGTCTTGCGGGAACCTTTCTAGATTGTGTGTGGTCCCAAGATGGACAGGAAGACACAGTATACATGCGTCAAGTGCAAGAAATACATATGCAACACACACACAGTAAAGCTCTGCCCCTCATGATTTGCATAGGCTGGCATGAATAGGCTGTGTGTTGAATGGGGTTGATGTTGTGTAGACTGGCATGGATACTGTATCTGTTCAGTAGGGTGCTGTGTAGATGTGTGTGTTCAATTTCTAATGAAGTTTTAGGAAAAATACATCAATAGTGATGAAAAACCTTGTTTCATTTACATTTGTTCAAGTTAAACCAGTTTTTTCCATCCATATCTTAATTATAATAGATTTTTCTCTTTTTGTAAATTTTTTCGCAAGAAACGAATGGCATCCTTATTCATAAATGTGATCTTACAGAGGTAAATGGCAAATATTTATAATATTTGCTGTCTATATTGCTTGTTATTGGGATAAAGTAAACATCTATTAAGTATTTTTTTGTAAATTGTTATGGCTGTAATGATTTAAAAACCCAATAATGCGGTGGGTCCAGCAGACCCGGGAACATTGGCTGAGTGACAAAAACACGAACACCACACAAGGGCTAAATACCCAGGACCACAGGCAAAACAGCTGGCATGAATAGACAGCCAAGTGACAGCACATCCCTTGCAAATCCCATCCCTTTCTCCAAAACTGTCCACATGGAGTGTAAATGCAATTGTTGGCAACTGTGTTGACAGTAAAGTTAATTCTGAGTGTATTTCAAAGTTTGTTACTTACAGGCATAGTCTGTCCACCATGTAAGCTGTTGATGGCGGCCTGCGCTTCTGCGTGACTGGAGAACTTGACAAAGGCACAGCCTGTATACACAGAAAATGAGAGAAATAGAAAGGACAACATCAGGGAGATGGCCTTGAATATGGGAGAAAAACACCATTCATTACCATTGTTTTCATGTTATCTGGTTTGTAAATATATTCTGCCATTTGTGTGTTCAGTGCATAACTCTGAATAAATCAGTCTAATTGTAGTGAAGGCATTAGCTGCGTGGAACATCCTGTCCCTCACCCATTTCTAAATCCACCCCCTCCACTATGGAGCATGGAGCCAAGGCATTTACTATCCCGACTTGTTTGTGATTATTAATCTGTTTAATATTTACACATTGTGATTTGTGTGCAGTCACTCATAAAAGAGATTATGATGACAAAGGCATAGTATTATAATCTGCCTATCTAACCGAATCTTTGCTCGCATATAATTTTAGATGGAGGGGCGCTTTGCTCAAGGGGCATTCAAATCATCTTAAATCTGTTGTGTAGTTAATTCACAAAAGGAAAAGTCAACATAAAAAGTTGGCCGGAAGACAAGAGAACGGGTGTTGGCAGCAGTGTTCTGGAGCCTCATTGCATTTACATTTCAAATGATGTTGAAAATGATTTATGTAGATAATAATAATGCACAATATGATTTTTGGAAGGTTACATATCCTACCCATATGATTTAATAGTGTACACGTGTGTAGGTAAGGCCAGGCACTACACTACTAAAACATAAAGAGAAAGAGAGTGAACTGAAATACAGTGTAACTGAAATGTGGTAATTTTCCAAAAGCCATTAAATTAAACAGGAGCTATTTCTCTAAGCTTTATGGTCGTCATAGACTGCACAAGGTATTCTGTTATGTCCTATTCTTATCCTTGCCTTCAGGTAGCTCATGTGTTAAGTCAAGAGATACCTAATTAACAAACTCATGGATTAATTCGGCCCCCTTTTCATTAATCGAGCAGCACCGGTGTCTTAGAACCAGACAGGCTTTTCCTGAGTTCAATCCCTGTTCTTGAGAACTGCTGATACCTGTTTAAAACGACTACATATGTTCATATGCATTTATTCACTCTAAATTCTCAAAGGAGTCGTGATGATTCATTTAAATTACAAACACTGATTGGTGGGCTCAGGAGATGTTCTGTGTCTGGCAGTGACCCATTCACGTCTACATCTCAGGAGTCAGCTTTGCTTCCCAGACAAACAAATTAAAAATGTCTTGACAAAATGAAAAAGATTGAACTGAGGGACATGCTTGCAGTATGTGCACAATCAATGGAGGACGATTTCCACTTTTACCTGAGGCTTTCCGTCCATCATTACAGCCACACAAAGAATGGTAAGCAGTTTAAACTGTTGTGTGCAGACATGTGGTGAGTAGTAAAGGCCATGTGTTTTCTGTACTGTCAAATGTCCTCAAAGCTGTATAGATCTACAGAGGCAAACAGATAAGTCAAAGAAGCCTTTGATTCTGTCACAGCACTCTAGCACCCTTTTACTTCACTTGAACGCCCCTCCGGGTAGAGGCAGGAAAGGTCTTCATTTGTCCAACTGAAATGCGTCAGCTTACTGTGTGCCATTTGACTGCAACTCTGCCTTTGAAGGAACAAACACTGTTTAACCTTTGTAGTTGAAATAATAATTGACAGTTTGTTCTTGCAAAAGCCTTTTGGTTTTGTAAGGCAACATTACTTGCTGTTGGTTCCCTAACCAGGCTATCAGATATTGTGCCAGAATCCCAGTGACCCCAGCAGCTCAGCCCAACCCGAAAAGACACTCAAAACTGCAGGGCTTGGCAGACACCGTCAATGACAAAGTCATGTCAAATGTACAATGTCCTCAAATTTCTCCACCAAAAAAGATCTGTGCTGTAGCCCTGCTTTTCCTGACCTAGAATAAAAAAGTTAAGGGACACAAAGCACAACATCTCAAAAGAACTGGAAGTGCTACAACCTCATAAATTATAGTGCACATTTGAGTTTTTGAATTTGATGGCTCAGAATGAGTTGGGGGGAAAAGGAAAAAGAGAGATTGTATTGCTTTCAAGCGAGAGGATCTGCACTGCCTTTTGAATTAATAATAATATGTATGCATGAATTCCATCCCGCTGGATGGGTGACATTTATAACACAACTTAATTATAGACCTAAAAGCCATCTCTCTATTTTTCCTGACAATTCGGGGCTCTATTCAACTCTGGCAGCAAGTGTTGCACTTTGAAAGTACTTTGAGGAGCAGCGCCATAGAGAGATGGATGTTAAACTTCTCGGCCTTTTTATTGGGTGAAGAGGGGTGCTGAAAAGCCTCTGAGTAGCATAAATTTACATCAACAGGGGACAAAGCCTTCATCATGGAACAGATAGCACTGTCAATTTCAAGGTCTGTCTCATTCAAATTACGCAAACCTCATCCCGAGCGAGGCGGCTGGCAAAATAATTTGCCGTAACATCCCGTAATGATTGCGTGGGACTGTTGCACAGTGAGTGATAGGACCAGATACCTATATGTGAGACCTTTGTCTGGTATAGGTTACACCATAGTATCGTATTGCTCTACAGTTTTCCATTTCATAGGACTGAAAACTTGAAGCAAAGGTAATGATCAAGCCAGTGATAATAGAGACAAATACCAACACAGGAAACATGTGGCATGTGAAGAGAGGAGAAAGAAAAAGAGATGAGGTGTTGGGTGCAGGAGAGTGAAAAGGAGTGAAAGCGCGAATGAGGGAGAAAAGCTCCTGTCTGACACAACAGCACCGGCCTTATTTCATTGTATGTGCTGTCAATCAGCTTGAGGCATCTGAGCAGACAGGAAGACAGGGAGCCGGAGAGCGGGAGAGACGGAAAAAGAGGAAACAAGCCAAGGAAAAAAAAAAAGGTAGTGGGCCGGTGGGGAGACACAGAGCAATAGACCCGGGATTAACAGTGAGAGGAACAGATGTTGACACAGATAGGCGTGTGGTTCAGTATAGCCAGCCTTTCTCTTTGATATACTCAGAAGGCTTGTGCATTATCAACCCCTCTTCCTTGCCTTCCCACACATCCTTTTCACACATTCAGGTGCTTCATATAGAAGAATAAATCACAGTCAACAGAGAAAAAGGAAGGTAGAGGTTCCAAGCAATATTGTTGCCTTTATCGCTCAAAATATGGCAGTGAGACTGAGACCCATCAAAGGATGATGGGAGAGCCTGCCGCACTCTAAGAACAATCCCACTTGCATCGCACATGTCACAGCCATCTTTAACTTGACCACGCTCTACTAACTAAATAGCACATAAGCCACAGACATGAATGCATAAGCTGTTCCTTAACGCAGGCAAATCTGCCGCACAGTGAGTGACAGCAGCAAAACCCAGAGCCTGGCTGCTTTATTTACAGTAGGACATTATCGTCCAATGGTGTCTCTGGGGAGGGATGACGGGAATGTGGGAAACAAACATGATTACACCCCTCCGCTTTTCAGATAACAGGAAGAGAAGGAGGAGGAGGGGGAGCAGAGGGGGGAGCAGAAAGACGAGGTGTTGTGTGATGGATTTGTTGAGTACAAGCCCAGGGTGAGAGGAGCTGCTGTGATGAAGAGACAACAGAAGAAGAAGTTCGTGAGGGAAAGAAAAAAGGAGAGAGGGAGGAGGGGTTGAGTGAGAACAAGGCGGGGAAGGGAAATACAGAAAGTAGCGAGAAAAGGAAAGTGGGAGGAAGGAGGTGTCGGAGCACAGTGACAATGAGGTATGAAAGAAATGCGAGCAAGACACGCAAAAGGTGGTGAGAAAAACAGAATAGCTGAGAGGGAGGATGAGTTATTCAAAAGAGCAGAGTGGATCGCAGATGATGTCAATGACTGCGCAGCGGGTGAGGCATGGTTCTAAAAATGTAAAGAGCAGAACGAGAGAGAGAGAGAGAGAGAGAGAGACAGCAAACATACAGACAGAGGGATAAAGAGGGACAGACAGGGAAAAAAAGAGTGGGAGGTGTGTGGGCTCTGACCCTTACTGGCCCCATCAGGCCCTCGCAGGACGGTGCACTCCTCGATCTGGCCGAAGGTCTCGAACAGCCGCCGGACGTCGTCCTCGCTCTGCTGCTTGCCGAGCATTCCCACAAACAGCTTCCTGTCTTCTAGATAGGAAGAGAGGAAGGGGGAGGAAGAGGGGGAGGAAGGAGGGGAGGGTGGAAGAAAGAACAGACAAATGCTACAGCTGATGGCACCGTTCTGCTGAGCTGAGAGGAACTTGTGCAACTCAAACCCCCCCCTTTTATCAGCAGTCTGCTGTGTTGAGCCTACGCTGCTGCTGCTGCTGCTGCTGCTTTTGTTGTTGTTATTGTTGTTGATCTTACTGTTGTGTGGTGTGCAACCCCACCCTGGTATGAGGAAGATATATGTTTCCGGTGAGCTATTCAAGTCTGCCACGGTGACGTTTGATACAGATGATGTTTGGAGCGCGGTGGGTTTCAGGTAAAGGTAGAAAGAGAGCAGGAATATTTTGCACAGGTAGACAAAGTGTTAGATCGCCTGGATGCTTAAGTCACTGAGTTGAAAGAGAACATGGCACAAGAACATGGTATTACATTTTCTCATCACCAAAGGAGTAGGATTTATAATAAGCAAGAGTAAACTCTGCAGCACATTATATCTGGTGATAAACTCGAAAAAAGTAACAAAACTTAACAATGTCTTAGCAAGTGTGTACTGGTTTCTCATTAAAGTCTATACTTTCTCATCCGCTCCACGTTCTGCTGACTATAAAATATGTTGCACTGGAGACAAAGATTAAAGCACTCACATTTCTACAGTATGAATTCTTATGGAAAACTTTAATTCGGGGAACAAATATTTTGTGAAATGAGTCAAGTTGAATTTAAAAATATTGCAGATTTGTAATTTTTTTACTATAACAACTGCAACAAATAAAAAAAACTCAAATACAGCTGGATTCCCAATTCAGAGAAATAATTTGTCTTCCTACTATTTTGTGCGCACACTGCATAAGTCTATCTATTTTTCTGCACAATGTCACCACAATAACCATGACCATGACCTTTTGCTTTCACAGCCCAGTGATGGAGGAGGGTGTTTGCAGAAAAGCATTGCAAAACATTTTCAACTATGAAAGCTACAAGGTCTAGTTTTCATTCACTGAAATGAAAGCATGACACTGTGAAAGTGTCACAGTAGGTAGTTTTTGATTGTGATATATGATCTCCTGACTAAATATTTCTATTGAATATGTGGTTTAATTATTTGGCTTACTTCCCACTATTATGAATAGATTACCTCATTTTGGGTGTCAACATTGTGTTTAAAACTATAACTGTAACTAAACTATGACTGGTGAGGTGCTTGGAGGGGAATCAGATCTACTTCTTACTGACCATAATTCTATTCAATACGACACAGTGAAATAAGTGAACTTTAAATCACTGCTAGGTATGAATCATGGAAATATAAGGGCTACATTCTAACCAATATCTTTTTTGAACTTTATCAGCAGCAAAATGTCATGGGTAAGTGGTGAAGGTTAAGTTAAAGTAAGAAAGCAGTCCCCACCATGCAGTCTGAATGTTGGCTGAATCTAGTGTGATTTAAAATGCCGTCTAATGTTGAGCACTGACTTTACTAAATTTCTAACCAATAATCAACTGGAATGAAATTTGCAGTATTGCATTCAGTTTAAAGGGCAGCTCCACCTACACCAATATCTTCAATGCATTTCATAGTTGCTTCCTTAGCTCCAGAGGGCGACACTCTGGCACAGATGTATGGGCTCTATACCACTACCTTTCGGCCAGTCAGAAAGCTGGATTTTTCTAATTAATCTTCCCAGTGCCCTGGCATCAGACAGAGCATTCATCTTCTTTACATCTTTTACATTATGCATCCCCTATTCCGCTGTGTTGTGGAATGAAATGGCTACTAGCAAGAACCTATCGCCAGAACTGATGGAAAGTGGCAGGAAGAGGAAGAAGAGTTTATTGGAAATGACACTGTTGATCTTCAGTGTGAGTCATTTGACTGGTAGGGAGCGGGGAGGAGTGGAGGGCGAGAGCATCACCTGGGCCTCGACAGATGTGACGCCTCCTGTACCTGCCAGGCCCCATTAGACGCAGCTGTTCTAAAAATAAAGCACCAGGGCTTCCTTTTTTGCAGTGGGGAAATCGGATCCTGCTCCATTCCTGTAAAGTTCAAATGAGACACGTGCCTGCTACCCGCTTGGCCACACAAATGAGCACCTGCATAATCAATAAGGCCATGCTGCCTGGTCTCTACTGCTGGTTTGGTAGTTGTGGTTTCAGTCCATGTTTCTTTAGTCACACTTCGCACAGCAGGAATTTTCAAACCCGCCAGCTGATCCTGATACTACTGCTCATTACTGTTCCTCCTCCTTTGGAGCTCCAGGGTTGGAAGTGAGCAAGAACCCTGAGGAGATCACCAGAGATACTGTTATACTGTCGAGTGGGATTTAGCAAAGATTGACAGGAGGATAGACATCTAGCTGGATGGTGGGCATCAGCGGAGAAGCTGCATAACTGTAAAGTCAGTTGAACAGGTGTTGGAGAGAAATAAGCCCGACCCCTTTCTATGGCAGCAAAGGTGAACCATGAAATGGGGCCTGTCCAGAGCACATGTGACTTTGTCTTGATTGCCCCTCCATCTTTCACATTTTCACTGAGGTGTCACTGTTAAAACTTAAATGGGCAGAGTGCAGTTTTAAAGGCCTCCTGCAGTGTGTTAATGTTTTGGGACAAAAGTCTCATCTCGGTCCTGGCCCGAGGAGATCTAATGGCGGCTTTACAAGGCTAATTAACAAGCCATGAGCGAAGTAATGAACTTTCCAAATGTGCTGGCAAACGCAAAAATAAATTACACCCCAGTGAAGGCATTAAAGGAAGTGTGAGTGTACTTGGGAGCCTTCCTTTGGGAGAGCCACAGTGAGAAAATGAATTTGGAGCTGCTATCTTTTCATTGCCTGACCTGAGAGTGTCTCAGTCGGCCTGCTGCATGCCCTGGCCAGAGTATAGATTGCTATTAATTAGTCCGCTTTGCACCTGTCTCCAAAGCGGCTCTTATTGGATTTCGCAAGTTCCCGCTCATCTCCTATGGCCACTCGCAAGCTTTGAATTGGCATTTCATGAATATGAAAAAATATATTGCAATGCACCCTCTGCACAAGGGGATGACTCAATGACTCCAAAGAGTTATCTGTTAGAAGTGGGAAGAGGAGAGAAAAAAGAATACAAGTACAATCATTTATTTGCATTAAGAGGGGTGAGGACCTTCCTATGGAACTGTCTGAGGATATAGAAGTATGACAAAACTCATCGAGCTGGCTGTTTGACCTCTTTGCACTTATCTCTCATTGAGTGCGACTCATTTTATCCATCTACCAGAGCTGAGCCACACAGCTGGAGAACATTTGAGATCTACTGCTCTACTCTGAAGAGACCTTTGTAAAGTGCACATTCAAACCTTGGCACTGATTTAAAAATAATAGTGTGTGTGTGTGTGTGTGTGTGTGTGTGTGTGTGTGTGTCTGTGTGTGGAAGTTAAGACGCCTGGCTACATTATTTTGATTTGTTTGAATCATTGCATTCTCAAACACCACTAATTAATCCACTCTGGAGCATTTCAGTTGGTTACTTTAAATGTAATTAGTAGATTCAAGGATGCATGGGCTATTTAAAAAATGAGTTTGCATATATAGAAGTGAATATGAACACGCACTTTGATTTAGCTTTTCAACACGTGTTTTCATATCTTTATTATACACTACCGTTCAAAAGTTTGGGGTCACATTGAAATGTCCTTATTTTTGAAGGAAAAGCACTGTACTTTTCAATGAAGATGACTTTAAACTAGTCTTAACTTTAAAGAAATA